>OMKZ01021403.1:15948-28922 GCA_900302535.1 Neoniphon sammara | reverse complement strand
CCTGAAAATGTTTTGCCCCTGGCCGACGGGGTCCTCAGCTTTATCCACCACCAGATAGCTGAGCTGTCCCGGGACTGCCTGGCCAAAGCCCGCGAGGGCCTCATCACCACCGTCTACTTCTTTGAGCTGCAGGAAAACCTGGAGAAGCTGCTCAATGATGTGAGTAAAAACACACAAACTCAAACTCAAGTAAGACCTTTAATTAAGGATTTTTTAATTCATTATCAAAGTATTTATCCGAAAAAATGTGGGGGTAAGATATAGTCAGTATAGTTAAACGTGCCTTAGCACGTTTCTAAGACACACTCTACAATATGATTCACAATTAGAAAAGACTCAGAAACAAGTAATTAATTGAGGCACCTTAACGCAATGAGACATTATGATGGAAATTATATTTCTCATGAACCAAACAAGAGACGACATGAATCACATTTGCACTGTCACTGAGCTGTGGCTACATCAGACGGTTTTGGGTGATGTAGGCTATTGATAGGTAGACTCAGTTCAAATCGTCTAATTACGTTCAGCAGTGTGAGGCTTTCAGTGGGAGATAAGAACGAAACAGCGGCGGTAAATGGAGGCTAATTGTGCTCATGATTTGTCGGTGGAGATAGCAGGTATCGGGGAACTTCATCGGGAACCCCACTTTAACAGCATGATTAGATCACTCTGATTATTGTCGATTGCCTGGTTTCAGTTTGATTAAAATTCACTGTGCCTGCTGTGATGCAAATGCTCTCCAATGTCGCAGTTTTTTCTTGGAGCTCTAAACCTCGCCTTCACTGATTCTACCTCCGTCATTCATGCCTGTGTCTCTTCTTGCCTCTCTCTCCCAAAAAGACACAGTTTCTCAATAGGAGTTCCACTGTGCCACACATGTACTGCAAATGTTATATATCTTCCTCTCACTCTCTCAGGCATACGAGCGCTCAGAGAGCTCTGAGGTAGCCTTCGTCACAGAGCTGGTGAAGAAGCTTCTCATCATCATCTCCCGGCCTGCCCGGCTTCTGGAGTGTCTGGTAAGATAAAACTCCCCACTCTTCACCCTGAGGTTCACACCACAACAAAACACACAAATCGGTCAAAGCGTCAAAAATTGTTTACTCTATTGTTATGTTCACAATCCCTGTTCAACCCCATCCTTCACTGCAGAGCATTTCACAGTTCACATCCCTCTTTGGCCTTTGTGACTAGAGACAATCCATTTCTTTAAATAAACATGAGCGCAGATTTTCATTTGCCAGCCCATTATAAACATTTAAACACGCTGATTTATTACACAGCACGGCAAAAAAAAAGAAAAAAAAAAGAAAAACGCTAAGCAAACACTCAGCACTGCAGTAACAGACCCAGTCCAGTCTGTCTGGCTAGAGAATACATTTGCATTTAGATTAAAATTCCATTTGCCTCGCCACGGTACGACTAATACCAGGCACTGGCCCCCCGCTGTTGGGAAGCCTTCCAGTCCGTCTGAGACAGACTGTGACCATGCTGTCATTTAAAGTTGGAACATGCCTATGTGTGCGCATGTGTGTGTGTGTGTGTGTGTATGTGTGTGTTTAACCCACAGTAACTCTGTTTCATAACAGTGTCAGTGTTGCGTCCCTCTGGATGAGTCATGCCACATGGACGTGATGCTTGATTGATGATTGACAGTTGAAGCACCGATGTGGAGAATTGATTTGTCAATCATTTAATTATTTAATGCACAGCGTTAATGCATGCAGCATGACCGCGTTAGGATTACCAAGCATTCTGAGCCACTGTACTTTGGACTGTTTGTACCTGGGTTAGGACCGGCACACATTTTTTCCACACATAGTATTTCCATGGCAATGGCAGAATTGCCATTGGCAGGTTCAATTGCAGAATGCAGTCTATGGCCTAGCGGTTAAAAAGACCATTATTCTCCTCGAGGACAAGCCTTTGTGTCGGCAAGCACTCTTGAAGAAGTCACTTAATCCTTACTGCCTGGAGGAGTGCTGCTCTCTTTCTGATCCTGTGCTTTGACCTCCTTGAAGAGGGGAAATTAATAGAGAATTTCCCTGTGGGGATCAATAAGATATCACACACACATGTTGCTACACAAGGCAGTACATGTTGGTGGCTCAAAACAGCAGCGATAGGTAACCATCTGAATATTTTGAACTTCAGCACCTAGAAGTCATGGAATGTAATGTCAGTAAACTGCACAGAGCATGCTCATTTTTACCAGCCCAGCTGGTCTGTGATCGCTTCATACCAAAGGAGGGTATGAGAGGCAAGAGATGTATGATGTTGGTCATGTAAGATGTTGGTGAGTCCAGTGTTTAGAAGATAGTTTTGTATTTTTCTCCTAAGTTTAGATTCCTTAGATTCACTTCTTGTGGGTTTACCCAACACCAGAATTTAATCTGAGCAAATAAGGTGAATGTACAGGAAGAACCTACTGTGTGTCAGTTAGGGATGTTCCTCTCTATTGCAGCTCCACTTTGGGCTGGTAAAGGAAGGGTGTTCTCCAATCAGATAAAAATCTTTCCTAGCGCAGTTTTAATATGACAGTGTGTGTCACCTTGAGTGTTGTCCCCATCTCTTTTCAGGAGTTTAATCCTGAGGAGTTTTACCATCTGCTGGAGGCAGCAGAGGACCACGCCAAGGAGGGACATCTGATGAAAACAGACATCCCCCGTTACATCATCAGCCAGCTAGGACTGACCCGGGACCCTATTGAAGGTGAGAGATAGAGAGAGATGATTGGGGAAATGGAGAGAAAGTACAGCATACTGAATTAACTCATAAGAAAATACATTATATGATAGCTAATTCAAACTGGTCTATGCTTGTCTTCAGAGATGGTAAACCTGGATAGTTATGACAGCGAGGGGCCGCTCACACCTGAAACCGATGACTCAACAGAGGTGAGATCCAAGATAATTTCGCAGTCCAAGTCATTCCTCCAGTCTCTCCTCCCACCACATCCATCTACCTTTTCCTTCCTTTGCAAAGTGACAGCGTTGGGACTGCCAAGGTCCTTGTTGCTTTTACTGAAAATGACTGATTCATCCACTAACGACTTGGCACACATGCATTCATCCAACTAATTGAGCCCATTTGTGTTGATTAGTGTGCACAGTAGAAAAAAAACAGGATATCCCTCCCTTTGAAATCTCTCAGCCCTGAAATAAGGCATCCCTCTACCATTAAGCTTGTCTTCAGCTGCCAAAAGTAGACAAAAAAAGAAGAGAGAGGGGAACTGGACAGGACTGCAGCAACTTTACTGTTATCTGCCAAGATTGTTTGAATCTCAACAGCCCCTCCCTGTTTAAATGTGTATCAGCAAAGTGAGCCAACAGGACCAGAGTGATTGCGCAGTCTCTTGTTGATAGATAACAGTGATAACTAAAGTGAAACTAAGAAATAATAACGTGCAGAGCTAGCTTTGTTTTAGGCAGCCATGTTGGTTTGCGGCTGTGTTACATTGGATTGTATTAATTAAAGCATTGTGATTGTCGTTCCACAGGGTAAGATCAGAGCGATGAAACCACCAGGAGAGGCCGACTTCCAGACCATCAAGCTGATCAGTAATGGAGCTTATGGGTGAGTGGAGGGCATAGAGGCCATTCGTACTCAGCTAATGAGGATGTTATGACATGCAAATGAGCAATTTCCAATTCAGGCAATGCAGTATACACAGAGGATTTTTTACAAGCAATACAGAGGTCACACAATTAAGAATAACTGGACGGTCTGTCTCTACGCCTCTGTGCACCAGTGCCGTGTACCTGGTCCGCCACCTAGAGACACGTCAGCGTTTTGCCATGAAGAAGATCAACAAGCAGAACCTGATCCTGAGGAACCAAATCCAGCAGGCCTTTGTGGAGCGAGACATCCTCACCTTCGCGGAGAACCCCTTCGTCGTCTCCATGTTCTGTTCCTTTGAAACCCGTCGACACCTCTGCATGGTCATGGAGTACGTGGAAGGTGAGGCATGTATGCAGGGTGGTCATGATGTTAGTGGAGGTGTGCCTAGATTCTCACAAAGAGGCAGGCAGGGCTAAGTGGAAAAGCATGCTTGCTCTATATACTCTTCACCTGCCTTTAGACTGCTATATGTGAACTAAATCATAGTTGAACCACATCTGAACATCTATTTTGAATGTTTGTTTGCATTCCATGACATTAGCCATGTCAACTTTTGTGCATTTGGGCATTTTTCCTGTCAGTAAAATGAAATATAATGAGGAGCAACTGATAGTATTACTTGTTTGTTTGCTGCACTTGTAACTGCATGATTTGAGTGTATCTATACTGTTCTACTCCTCTATATTGTAATGGTAGTTATCCAGATAGGTGAGCAGACTCTAAATACCCAGTGAAACAGGAATGCATACTAATGTATATGACACATGCATATGACCTTGACTATACCATGCAGGATGAGTCAAAGAACAGTATTATCATAGTCCACAGAATTCAACTCACTGCCTGGGATTGTGTCCAAGCATACAGTTCTATTATATATATTGTTAATCAGCCTTAAAGGGAAATGAAATAGTCTGTGGTGAGAGGTACCAACGGGCATTTATGGTAATTATTAATGTCAGTAGCAAGACTAACCAAGTGATGAATTCTTTTGGCAGGGGGCGACTGTGCCACCCTGTTGAAGAACATTGGGGCTCTACCCGTGGAAATGGCACGCATGTACTTCGCAGAGACTGTCCTGGCACTGGAGTATATACACAACTATGGCATTGTTCACCGCGACCTCAAGCCTGACAAGTAAGACAAAACATCGCCACACATTGTTTTGCTTTACATGCATATATTTGTCTGTGAAGTTTAATGTCGACAAGGAACCCAGAGCATAAGTGCTACTCTGTAATCACTATATGCAGCATGAGTACACTGAGGACTGGCACCAGCTTAATTAAGATCTAATTACGTCTTCTCATATACACTGTTGTTGTTTTATTTATTTTATCTAAGCTTTCTTTAATCAGAAAGTCTCTCGAGATAAAATGTCTTTAAAGTGACCTGACTAATGCAGCAGCATGACTTAGTTAAAAGTAAATGTACATTACAGATATCACACATATTATTTACATTATAACAACACACATAGAGCACAAAGAGCAGCTTTGGCTGGTAAAAGCAGTGATAGTATTCCTGGAAAGATTCCTGAACAAGATATTTAAAAACTTGAATTATTGGCAGCGTCTACTTTATAATTGCCAGGGAACTGCAGATGGAAATTAAATTTAAGCTACAATAACAAATAAATAAAATAAATTAATAATGCTATCCTGTCAGTTCATGTCCAGGGTGCATGACAGGTTTACCAAAATCAAAAATGACCCTAGGCAAGTTAAAGAGCAGCCACCGTGTAGATCTACTGTGGTAGCCGTTTGAGGGATAACATGTTACAGAGATATGAAGAAAACTAATCAAGAGCAGTTTTTCAGATGAAAAGATATTCATGAAGCTTCCTACATAGCCGCAGTGCAGTCCAACCAACCAAATTATAAAGGCCACAATGATATGTGCACGATTTAGCATTCAAAATGAAGCGCAGAGGTGCATAATGAGCAAAATCTATCTTGCGTATCAATGAGCAGAACGCATGTGTATACAGGATGTGGTCTAACACAGACAAAACCGTGGCTTGGTCTAATTTGTTGTTCATAATACTGCTTATTTATATGTTGTGTAGTTCTGTGTTGGAGAAGAAACCTTAACTCTGTTTTCATTGCAAAATCATCCAGTTAAGCTTGTATCACCTCTGTTCCCAGCCTCTTGATCACGTCTATGGGTCACATCAAGCTGACCGACTTCGGCCTGTCGAAGATGGGTCTGATGAGTCTGACCACCAACTTGTATGAAGGACACATAGAGAAGGACACACGGGAGTTCTTAGATAAACAGGTATGATGGGGAGAGCAGGCAAATGACTAAAGAGCCATTTTACACTTGGATCCTCCGTGCCAAATCGCCTTGAATTAACTCCAACGAGGAATCAGAGCCAAACTTTTAATTTTACTGTCATAGATAATTCATTGCAGAAATTTGTCTAAGATGTGTTTTTTTAAGGTAACAGAAAATATCCTCTTTTTAAGATATGCTTAAAAGTGCATGGCAAGATTACAGTCATCAAATATGCAATATCAGCATTGTTTATTGATGTGTGTTTTTGGCAGAGTTACTGACAATATTTTATCCCAGGATCCTAGCAAAGTTGAAATATAAATTGTCTTTTGATGCCCACGTTTCTATGCAAACGAATTCCCTGCCATTGTGTGCCCTAGGCATAGTCAAAGCTGAGAGAACAATAAGTCAGCTTTCCACAGTTATGATAATCATATCCCTTTTCAATGAGGTTTGTTTTCTCAAGAACGGCATGTTCATGCTTTGAATCTAATCCTCATTATTTTCTTGGGGAGGCATGATCGTGGCCAAAAATCTGTTAGCATTCGATGCATGCCCATCTGCACACGAAAACCCGGGCCGATGCTTTCATCTTGTCTTGGCATCCTGGCATTGATCTCCTCAGCTGGGCAAAAAGGTGCACGCTGCCTGCACACATGCCTTCCATTCACAGTGTGAAATCTCTCCCAATTAGACACTATGGCAGTTCAAAATTTTCCCTCCTGGTTCAGAATAGCTTCAGTGTGAATTACAGTTTACTCAGTAGTCAAGTCATGTAATTATTTCAGAAATATAACAAACATCAGAGCAGAAAATTCTCTCAAAATAAAATTATCCTCAGAGGTTATGTTAGGTTAGAGGATATTAGTTATGTTTGGGCAGATGGGCAGTGTTTCCCCCTCTATGGTTTTTCCTCAGTGCTTAGAAAGACTGCTCTTTAAGTCGAGGACCTGGTTTCAAGCCCTACTGTCACCAAGCATCTGCCCTAATGAACAACTAAGCCAATTGCGATAGTGAGTTTTCAGAGACCTGACAGAGGTGCTTCTTTCCTGCAGGTGTGTGGTACTCCAGAGTACATTGCTCCAGAAGTAATTCTTCGTCAGGGATATGGGAAACCAGTGGACTGGTGGGCCATGGGCATCATCCTCTATGAGTTCCTCGTGGGTTGTGTGCCTTTCTTTGGAGACACTCCCGAGGAGCTGTTTGGACAGGTCATCACAGGTGAGGAGTCAATGTTCAGGACTGGATGTGTGATTTTAAACTAAGAAATTATACACTTGTACTAGTAATGCATAGGCCATGTTGTAATTGGAGCTGTTTCGCCTGTTTGTCTCCCATCTCTGTAGGAGACAAACAATATCATTCTCTTGATTTCACCATTTTTTCCCCTTGCTTTACATCTTCCACCTTGTCTCTGCAGACCTGATCACTCTTATCCCCTCCTCACCAAAAACTAAGGTGTCCTAATATCCTCTTCCCACCTCTGCTGTGTTGTAGATGACATAGTGTGGCCAGAGGGAGACGAGGCTCTCCCTGTTGACGCCCAACACCTGATCTCCACTCTGCTGCAGACAAACCCGCTGGTCCGACTAGGCACAGGTCAGTTAGCTCAAACGCTTTCTAGTCTGACCAAGGGGTTCAGGTGGACCCAGGTCACACTTGGTTTCAACATGCATCTTGGGTGATCCTATCAAAGGTGGACAGCTCTAAGCACAGGTGTGAATGGGGCGCAGTGTGTCTTCGAGACACATTGTGATCCGATCACTCAAACCACCTTTGAAGGTGGTCAGGGATGCATTTGGCCACAGTGCATTTGTGGTGCAAACGCTAATGTGTTCTGATGCGTCCCCAACAATATGGGAAGACCGCCTTGTGGCTTTGTGGAAGGAAGGAGCGTTTGATGAGCGACTTTTGGCATGAAATTCAAATTTGATTGAGGTCTGAATGAAGGTGATGGCATCTTTGTCTGATAATATAAAATAGAAAAAAAAAATCCCGCGTAGTTAATGGGCCAAGGAAGGGTTGGGAACATTGGGAAGATAGTGACATCATGAAATATAGAAGTAAAGAAGAAGAAGGGACGGGAAGGAGTTGGAGTACAGAAAAATCAAAGTAAGAAAAGAGAGGAAAGAAGTAATTCTTATGGGTCTGAATCCTCAATCACAAATTCAATCATAAGTGGTCACTGGAGACACATTTAAGACGCATGATAATGCCAGGTGTGAATGACGATCTGTGTCGACTGTCCCTTTGTGATCACATCACCCAAGATGGATGTTTAAACCAAATCTGAACAGGACTGTAATCCCGTGTAACTGGACACTCACAGCCTCCAAGTGTACACAAATGTGTCAACTTCTGTCAAGGTCGAAGTGCCCTTGAGCAAGGCACTGAACCTCCAATTGCTCCAGAGATTCTTTTCCAAGCTGGCATTGCCCCTTTGGTGACGTACATACTGTATTGTATGGATCCGAGAATTACATGTATGTATGTACCTCAGGGAAAGGCATCAACATCTGTACTACTCCTGCAGGCGGTGCTTTTGAAGTGAAGCAGCATTCGTTCTTCGCAGAGGTGGACTGGAACAGCCTGCTGAGACAGAAGGCAGAGTTCATCCCTCATCTAGAGTCAGAGGAAGACACCAGCTATTTTGACAGTAAGTCTACAAGGGACGCTGCCAGAAATGCTGGACCCTCTGACTAAATTTCATCCAGGATGTCTTATTCATCAAAACATCCAGCAGATCAGGGTCTCCAGATTGTCACCGTTTTCCTCCAAACAACCTCTGCACTCCCCTATGTTACCATAATTCCTACTAGATATGTGGGGAGGTAGCTATTGTCGTGTTTTGTCTTGTTTCTCTACTATTTTGGTGCATTTTTAGGCTTGAAAGTGTAAAATCAGCATGTAATCTCTCAGTGTGGAGTGATTGCTCTTGTCTTGTGAAGTTTGGGCTGTTGTCAGTAATGAGGAGAAGGAGTGAGAGCAGAGAGAGAAAAATAGAGGAGAAAGGAGTAGAGACAGAGAATGAATGCAGCTGGAATGGTTCCCTGTGGGTCACAGAGTTTCTGTCCCTGTCCTTCCCTGTTTTAAAATGGTGATATCTTGTCCCCTCTCTTCCCCAGCTCGCTCTGAGCGCTACCACCACGTCCACTCATACGATGAGGATGATACCAACGACGATGAGCCTGTGGAGATCCGCCGCTTCTCATCCTGCTCCCCTCGCTTCAGCAAGGTCAGTCGTTACAGTAATAATAGCAATATTGGTAACAATAATATAATTAATTATCTCTTGTCAGGCAGAACCTCTTTAGCACTCCTGATCTTTTTCAGTCATGCTCTGAAATGCACTCATACAGTTACAGACATGCATTGGAACTGCCAAGGACAAAAAGGCCCAGCCTTCTGTTATCGTACACTCAGACCTTGGTCAGAGAAAATGGACACAAACAACAGCTCATGATTTATTTTGGCCTGGTTAAATGACAGATGATTGTGATTTGCAAATAGGACAGTGACAGAGTATTTGATTATTAGTATTTGATAGGAAGGTTGTCAGTTACAACCTAACAACTTAAGATGACTGACAGCCAAATTACAATCTAAGCTGACAGTATTTTCAATGTTTGCATTTTCATGATGTGAGAAACTGCCACGATACTCCATGCACTGCATCTTTAAAAAAATACTAAATTATTAGTATCTCTATTATTAGTAATACGCCTCATAATAAGCATTTGAGACAGTCTGATACCAACACATAAAACTGCAAACATGCAAACACACACACTAACACACTCTGGTTCTGTTCTGTCTTAAATACTCCTTGTATGAAACATGAGGTATATACCTGAATTTAAAATTCAATCACATCTCCTTGTGTGGACCTGCAGGTGTACAGCAGTATGGAGCATCTGTCCCAGCTGGAGCATAAACCTCCTGCTGTGACACGGTGGGAGCACAAGGTCCCCAGGGAGGAGCGGGTGGCCAAGAGAGAAAGCCTGGGCAGCCTCACCCTCAGGGACAAGAGCTGGAGGACGGGATCACCTGAATTGTGAGTCTGGCCTGGATTTGATTTTTTTTTTCAGTTTGCACTCCTGATGAGGTAACAGTGTCAGAAGTTGTAATGTTAAAAGAAATAGTGTGGTGTGTTAAAGGATCCGTACACTAAATGATGTGACAAATGGATGACTGTGGCTCTAATCTTATCTCTGTTTTGCTATCCAGGAAGCGCTTGTCCTGCTCCGAGTCTTCCTTTACTGAGAGTGACTCCAGCCCTCCCTCTGGAGCCCGCAGGCGATTCTCCGCCCTCATGGACACACATCGCTTTGCCTCACCTCTGGAAGTCGAATCTGAGCTGAACGTCCCCACCAGGCAGCCACAGGTCAAGGCCAGGGGAGCTTCACTGGAGGGAGCCATGGGCACCACCTCCAGTCAGGGGGATTTGAAACCCAAAGAAGGCAACGGGCTCTCTGCTGGAGGTAAGAGCAAGAGGGGGCGGGGCAGCACATATCACATGAATTATGAATTGATGACCATAGATGACAAGAAAAGTCAAGTATATTTACTATTTCATGTCTCTATCATGTCACAGACAAGATTTTACGACCTGCTGATGCATCAATGCCTCTATCAGGCAGTGCTGCTGTTCTGGGGGTCCCAGATCCGCAGGGGCCCCGAGGAGCCACAAACGACCTGGTTCTGCGGAGGGTCCGCCACCAGCAGCTCTCAGCTGAAGGAGAGAAACGCAGCTCACGACCAGGGAACAAAGTTATAAAATCTGCCTCCGCCACTGCTCTATCTGTCATCATTCCTGCAGGTAAATGCACTGTTTGGCATTTCTCAATAAACCTCATTTGTTAAATTGCAAGAAATAGCAGCAACTTTTTCAACTTGATTCCTGTAATTTAACTTAATTTCTATCCCTCTCACCACAGTGGAACAGCATGGGACGTCTCCTCTGGCCAGCCCCATGTCTCCTCGCTCCATCTCGTCCAACCCCTCCTCCCGTGACTCCTCTCCCAGCAGGGACTACTCCCCCACGGTCAGTGCGCTGCGGTCTCCCATCACTATCCACCGCTCGGGAAAGAAGTACGGCTTCACCCTCCGAGCCATCAGGGTCTACATGGGCGACAGTGACGTCTACAGCGTGCACCACATGGTCTGGGTGAGAGAGCAGAGCTTTTGTGGTATTTTTGATGGTTCAATTAAAGGAGCTGATGAAAGGTGGGGCGTTTATCTGCCAGTCATTTGTTTGCCATTATAGTGTTTTTGTCCTTGGAAGGTCATAATTGTCAGTTCATGACAGTTTATGGGAAGATCAAACCCCCATCAGAGCTAAAACATGGAGATAAACAAATCTGTTTGAGTGACAGTAATTTGTTCTAATCACAGCATGTCGAGGATGGAGGCCCTGCACAGGAAGCTGGACTTAATGCTGGTGACCTCATCACTCATGTTAATGGGGAGTCAGTCCATGGTCTTGTACACACAGAGGTGGTGGAGCTCATCCTTAAGGTGAGAGGGGAAGAAAGAAGAAATGTGTCTATAAGTCTGTTTGTCTGTTTTTCTGCCTCTTTTAATGTTTGCATTATAAGATGGTTGAGATCAATTTGCTGATATGATATTATGACTAATGTACCTCTATATGTTATATATTTTTTGTATCTCCAGAGTGGAAACAAGGTGACAGTTACGACTACTCCCTTTGAAAACACCTCTATAAAAGTAGGTCCTGCCCGCAAGTCCAGCTACAAATCCAAGATGGCACGGCGCAACAAGAGGACAGTGAGCAAGGAGGGACAAGAGTGGGTTACTACAAAAAATTATGCATTTCAACACAAGAATGCATACTTATTTATTTATTTATTTATTTTACTTATTTTCAATTTTTAGTGCTTTCAATGTTCACCTTCCACCTACTGCCTGTCTTCATTCCCCTCATCATAAGATCTCTTAATATTTGCGGTTGTTGTTTTTCAGTAAGAAGCGCAGCTCGTTGTTCAGGAAGATCACCAAGCAATCCAACCTGCTCCACACCAGCCGGAGCCTATCGTCCTTAAACCGCTCTCTGTCATCTGGAGACAGTCTCCCAGGATCCCCCACCCACAGCCTGACCGCCCGCTCTCCCACTCAGAGTTACCGCTCCACCCCAGAATCCCCCTACCTGGGTTTGTATAAAAAGCCTAGAATGACTTGTAACATTACTTGGTTTTATTATTATTGCACATGATAATAAAAATGCATTGTAAGGATCATATGCTTCAAAAACAACAACCATTAGATGTTTTAAAGGTCCAGGCACATTCCACTCTCTGCAAATAATAACAACAACTCATTTAGTCTCATTTTCAGTCTTAAAATCTTGTTTATGATAGATGATGAGATTATCTCACTTGCTTCCAGTGCTAATAAACTTGTTTCCATAATTTTCTTGATTAACTCTCATTTTAGCTGATCTAGCCTGTTTTAACATATCTGTACATCCCATAATTCCCAGAACAATTCCTGAAACAAGTGAGACTGCATTGTAAATAGTTGGGATTATCTCATCCCACTGGCAGTTTTTTTTCCCACTTGTTTAAGAGAAACAAGATTTTAAGATTGCATATAAGTCTAAAGGCTATCTTTCTGTCCCATCTTTCCTGTCATCCTCCATAGTTTGCCACCCGGTGGAACTGCAGTATAAATATAATATTATAAGAATATAGAAAAACCAAACCAAACAAAAGTGTTCATTTTATTATGTGTTTTATGCTTGTTTCTTCAGGCACTTCCTCGCAGAGCAGCTCTCCAGCTTCCAGCACCCCCAACTCCCCGGCAGCGTCTCAGCACATGAGGCCCAGCTCCCTGCACGGCCTCTCGCCCAAACTTCACCGCCAGTACCGCTCTGCCCGCTGCAAGTCTGCTGGCAACATCCCCTTGTCCCCCTTGGCCCACACCCCTTCCCCTACTACGTCCTCTCCTCCGCCTCTCACTGGCCACACAGTGGGGAGCTCCAACACCACCCAGACTTTCCCCGCCAAGCTCCACTCCTCACCCCCTGTTGCCCGCCCGCGTCCCAAGAGTGC
>OMKZ01021403.1:2983-15899 GCA_900302535.1 Neoniphon sammara | reverse complement strand
CTTCAACGAGTGCAGTCGGCTGAGAAGCTAGGAGCACCCCTACTGCCCTCCTCCTCTTCATCGTCATCATCGCCTTCTCCGCTCACAGGGGGGGTGTCGATGCGCAAGCATAGCCTGGAGGTGACACACGGGGACTACAGGAGAGAATCCTTCCACTGTGAGCATAGCCTGCAAAGTCTGCTGGAGATGGAGGGAGAGAACGGACCTGCTCCCCCCTCTCCTTCGTCATCCTCCTCCCCCTCTCCGCCCACGGCAGGGGAGATAGGTGGCCTGAAGCCTGTGAGGAGGCTTGGAAGGCAGGAGTCACCCCTTAGCCGTGACACATTGCTCACAGGAAGGGAGAAAGATACCCATACGACAGCGTCCGAGCCCCCTGGGTCCCAAACTGAAAGCAAAGCTCCTAAAAGTGAGTCCAAGACCAGTGCTGTTGACACAAGTAAGACATTATCCTCTGCTGAGGTTCCAAAGACCAAACCAGGTGTGGCTGCAGTGGAGACCAAGTCTAGTCCGGTGTTGGCTCCATCCACCACAGAGACCAAGCCCAGCCCTGGGGGTGAACCTCCATCTGCAAGCACTCCACGATCTGATGCAGCAGTGGCTAAAAGTAAACCCAGTGAGAAAATCTCAACTCCTCGCCTGCAGCCACAGGACAGTGTGCAACAGAGCTCACAGACAGAAAGTGGCTCTGCAGCCAAAGTTAAGGAGAAGACAGAGGAGAGAGGAAAAGACATTGCAGGTGCAGATAAAGGTACAATGCAGAAGGAAGCAGGTACAGAGCAGTCCAAGGTAGGTAAAGGCACAGAGACGGGAGAGAGCATTGTGAAAGGTGGAACTGGTGGTAGCGACAAAACAACTGAGACCTCTAAGGTCAAAGGTCCTGCACCTCTGGTTCCGACCCAAGCTCAAACCCTAGCTCCACCAATATCCACAGTCCCTGTACCAGCTGCTATCAGATCCAAAGCAGAGAAGGTATCAGCCCCATCGAGCAGCTACCGAGGGGCCAAGGAGGAGAGGGCCCGCCTAGAGGTCCTGGAGGAGAACCCCATGTCCCCTTCTTCCAACGCAGCCTCCCCTTCCTCGAGCAAGTCCCGGCCTGTGTCCCCAGGGGACAAGGCCAGCTTTGTCACCCAGCTCACCAGTGTGGCCAAAACTGTGCTAGGGCCTATGAAGGTGGGATCCCAGGAGGGGGCCAAGGGAAAAGATTCCCCCAAGGCAAATGAGGAGAAACGAGGAAGCACAGCAGCAAAACCTGAGGCTTCATCTGGAGGTGGGCGTCGGGGGGCACAGACAGCATCCACAGGGGTTGCTGGTACATCCCAGCCAGATAAAGTGAACACACGGGGCTCTAAGCATCACTCATGATCTGGGAGTATAGGAAAGACTTTCCTATACCATGCCTTTTATGTTTGAAGGAATACTGTAGCATCATAATGACACATATTGGGAATGGACAAGACTTTCCACCCTTGAATGAAACATAAATGCCTGAAAAAACACCAAATAGATTGACATGTAGATAAAAGAGATGTGGACAAAGATGCATCAGCTACTGTTTGCAAATGTGTGTACATGGTGTTGTACTGTAGGCCTATGTATGTACTGTTCATCACAATGTGTTGTATATAGTAAAAAAAAGCGTATGTCTTAATGCATGTTTGACATTGTACATGGAAAATGAAAGAGAATATTTAAAGAGAGGATAAAAAAATATAAAAGCAGACCTTATGGTAGTGAACACTGTGAACAACTTTTCAACAGACCACAAAAAAAACAAACAAACATGCTGTTACTGCACGTGAACAGGCAGGAATCTGTTATGAATGGGCATTACTCAGTCAAGTCAGTCACCATTCAACTCCAGTCAACTCCAGTGCCATCTTTTAGTTCAGTTGAAATAGCAAAACTACTGCACACATTTCTCTAAAATCCAGTGACTCAAAGGGTTCAGGCACAGTGAGAGTTGTCATGTGGTGAATAGACATAACAAACAGTCCATTGCTACATATGGCAGACAGGGTCAAGATACAAAATGCTAGCAGTGACAGAGACAGAAATAGTGGATAAATCAATTGGTTTGTTTCTGATCTGTTTAAGGGCTGAATTCCAGTGGAATTGACATGGACTAGAGGAACTTGCACAGGGACACTATGCAATGTGCTTTTGATGCCAATTTTGGTGTCCCCTCTTACTAAGTTTACATTATGCTCAAGACAAGAAGATAGTAGATGCTGGGAAAGGGTTGCAATAAGCCAAGCAAATAGATTTTGTTTTAAAAGTTGTCTTTGTTGACCTTTGTGAAATGTGCAATTATATAGTCTAGACGATGAAGTGAATACATTAGTGTGTTGAGATGTAGAGGAGGCTTTGTATGCATTAATGTAAGTCTGGTCAGGTGATAAAGTGTGCAAAGACCCATAAGGAGACTAGCACTATAGAAAAGTAGGCTAGAAATGCTCTTTCTCTCGCTCCCTTTTATGTATGCAAAAGTAGTATTGTATAATGTAATGTGTGAAAGAAAGTGCCAGTGTTTTCATTTAGGGACAATGTGTTGTTTACAGTGATATTTATAATAATATGCAATCCTTCAGTGCCCAGTTACAGTAGAGCTGAGTGCCCTTGTCAGTGATTCAGTAGTAGGCTATACACACACACAGGGTTAGGTTTCTTAAGAGCATCTTAGTGGTAAGATTGTATTCATGTTCCTATGTACTAAAATGACTTCGGTAGTTTGGGGACACGATGTTCAGACTTATCTTAGACTGCCACCTTGTGGACAGTAGCATATGACACAAGACAAGAGCTCCTGAAGTAGAAAATGAATGGTCACTGAATAGTCAGATACCTTCTGCCTGCAGATCTTTCCATTTTGTACATTTCAAAGGTGATGTATCATTCTTCACTGATTATCCTTTTCAGATCATTTTCAAAAAAAAAAATCCCTGTTGGTCTTAGCTTAAATGACAATAAATCCATGCTCACTCTATCCATGATGCTGTGCTGACTTTAACAGAGACGAACCCTATGTTTAGATGTTAAATGCCTGTGTTTTTGTGTGATGTGAGAAAACTGCACTTTACTTTGTGTCAAATAAGTTTATTTACTATTTATTCTTTTTATTTGTCTGTTAATTTCACTTTTTTATTTATTCAGATGTTTTTGTATGTCATCAGTAAGTGAATTTCTGCTTTACTACTGAAATTAGTTGTTTATGATAGTTCTGAATTTTACATCTAAAATGAGAAATCTACCAAATCTCTGTGGCTGTCCTATTTTGTGCAGTTTTAACCCTGTCATTCCATTGACTGAGAGTTGCAATATTATGTCCATTTTTGTCCAAGTGTATGACTCTCATACCACAGCATCTCTGTGTGTTGTTGTGCATTACATTGCAACATATTCCCTCGCCATCGTTGTGAAAAACTAATGCAAAAAAGCCTATAGTGCGGAAATGTAATAAAATGCAGAGAAATCATTCATGTTCTTTGGATTTTTTTTTTCTTTTTTGTGGAAACAATTTGATTGAAAGATAGAAACGTCAGTGTTGTTGACAGAAATTTAAGTGTAGCAAACGGAGCAACGAGGAGGTACAGTCAGCAGAAAACAGATCAACAACCAGTCCAGCATCTGCCGGGTCACCAGCGCACCTTATCGATGGGAAATTGCAGGCTGAACTATGATTGGTCCTCTCTTGACCAATCACAGTAACGATAACTGGTCAGGTTTATAAACAGGAAATGAAACGCTAGGTCGCTTGATTCATTTGCTATTCTTCGAGGACTGCCCTAGCCATCATCACAGGCATTTTTATGAACCTCTTCAAATGTATTGCTCTAATTAAAGGATACAGAAAAACAATGTACGTGTAAAGGTAAACGAAGAATGTTATAAACTTATAACTTTATAGTTACTTGAGCAAGTTAGCGAATAATGGACAGTGAATGCCAAAGTTATTATCTACGGACTGAGAAAGAGAGCCGTACTCAGAGACAGCTAGAGCTGAAAATGTACGCTACTAGTTGCTTATTCAACCGTTTCTAATGGCAGAAGGCGTTTTTATATTTTTGTCATATATGCTAGAGTTAAGAGTTTGCTTGGCCTAAGTTATTTTTGATACTAAGTCTATTTGTGACATGGAAAAGGAATGAACTTACTGAATTAGTTTTACGCCGTTATTTCAAAAATGTCGAACTATTACTCGTACCCTGCCCGAGTAAATGTGTGGCCATGAAAACTGTAACGCATTTCACAGCACTATGAAGGATTTAAGTGCTACCTGCTCGTTGTCACTAGCCATGGCCACAAGGTGACAATTTACAGGAAACACGTAGTGTGAATTGAACGCCGCCTCCTCCCTTCAGCCGCCGTTAAATTGACGTATTTAAAATTCCTCGAGTCACAGGGTGCTTGTCACATGTTTTTTTTTTTTCCCCATACCGGAATGGAGAATTATTGACTTTCCCATGGTTAATAGTAACTCTGAAACCCGTCCTTTTCAGGGACAGCATTTACCAAGCAAAGCTATGTTGCAAGACTAAATAATATGATCCACTTGATTGCATTATCCTTATGTTATGCCATTCATGTTATGTACTTCTGCATAGGTTGCTATGGAGATAAGGAACATTTCTCCACACTCACTGTTGATCAGCCCCCGTTGGTATGAATCGCAGCTCGTCCTCAGTACCCTGTGACAGCCAGTCCCCTGAGGATGACCATATGGACGACTGGCTCTACCTCTCCTCTGACTCTGTTGATCCTCAGGGCCTGGAAGTGAGCAGGGACGGTCAGGAGGCTGAGGACAGAGGCAAACTCAAATCCAAACTGGTGTCAGCATGGAACAGTGTCAAATACGGTCGGTTTACATCTCCAACATTGTAACTGCTTTAAATTGTCACTGTGTTGTGTGTGAAGAGCAGTTATGTTTGTTTTCCTCTGTTTTGTGAAATTAAACTTTTTTTACTTCACCATATCAGGCTGGCCTTTGAAGCAGAAATCTCACTTCAGCAAGAGTTCCCCTGTGATTATCCTTGGACGCTCCTACCTGCTCAGTTGTCAAAGTGAGGCCTGCCTTCACTGCAGCATGCTTTGATTTTTTAATATTTTATTTTAGCAATAGGTCTGCATAGTTTTTAGCACCAGCTCAGATATGCAAATCAAAAATGAGTGGGAAATTATAATGCAGGCTCTGTATCTGTTCTGCTTTATGTGTTTGTGTCAGTGGACAGGGAGAAATTCCGTTGCTCCTTTGCATCTCTGCTTTGGTTGACGTACAGACGGGGCTTCACTCAGCTGGGAGGCTGCTCTCTGACCACCGACAGCGGTTGGGGTTGTGTTCTTCGCACTGGGCAGATGCTGCTGGCACAAGGCCTGTTTCTGCACCTGATGCCACCAGGTGAGACATAC
Source organism: Neoniphon sammara (assembly GCA_900302535.1). Taxonomy (NCBI): domain Eukaryota; kingdom Metazoa; phylum Chordata; class Actinopteri; order Holocentriformes; family Holocentridae; genus Neoniphon; species Neoniphon sammara. The sequence goes on along the minus strand of OMKZ01021403.1, from coordinate 10,496 downwards.
AAGCTCCCCACAGTGTCACATATAAGGCTGCATAGTGTACATACATACATTATCACAGTACTGATGAAAAAATAATTTTAAACTGTCATTTCCCATTGCAAAAGTCAGGTATATTATGCTACATTGGTCATAAACGATACAAGAGGAGGTCATTTGTGCTCTCAAGATGCATGCAATATATTGTATGAATGAGTTAGTCAAAGTGGGGAAATTTACTAGTTTTACTCAGTACAGTTCAGTTAATCAGTACAGTTTGTTGTGTGATAGGACTCTAGTAATGTCCTTATATGTGATTACACCAAAATGGAAACTGAAAAAAATGCCCATCCCCCATAAGTAAACATTACTACGTTATCTCCACATGCTTTCATAGGCTTGATGCAGATGCAGTGTATCATTTGCCAAGTTCTGCTGCAGTGCTTATGGAGAGCCTACAGACTTTCTACTCTGTAATAGATGTAATTTAAAATGTTATGAAGAACTTCAAATTACAGAAGTAAAAGTACTGGCTTCAAAAAAGCCCTAAAAAACAGAACCACACAAAAGAACTGCTCAATTACAGTAAAAAGAGTGATTTGTTCCTTCCACCCTTTAATCAGACATTATGGGATGTACCCATCTTTTCTCTCATTTCAGGTCATATTGAGGAAAAATTATTTTTATGTTCATTAAAACTAAAACTAAAAATAAAGCCAACTGTCAAGGTCACAAGCTGTCACCAAGTAGAAACTTGGTGCTAATTCAGTCTCCATTTTGTTTCTCGATACCACAGTCATCAGAACTCAGATTGTGGAAAAAAATAAAATTGATGTTTGCAGTTCTCTCCATCTCTTTCAGGCTGGACTTGGTCTTCGAGCCACCCTGTGGTCAAAGACGACATGGACCTCCCAGAGACTCGCCCCGCGGCCGACACAGGCAGTGTATGGACTTTTGTGGAGGGGCCTAAAAAGAGGAGTCGAAAACTGAGTCTGGGTTCCCGCCTGGACAGACCCATGGAGTCTAAGCACAGACAGGTGGTGTCATGGTTTGGAGACCATCCCACAGCCCCTTTTGGGGTCCACACGCTGGTGGAGCTGGGGAAAAGCTCAGGGAAGAAGGCAGGGGATTGGTACGGCCCCTCCATTGTGGCACACATGCTCCGGTGAGACTTGTGGTAATGAAATACCAGCCCAATCATCTCAACCATTCACTATCAAGAAATAACATCCTCATTTAGTGGTGTGGGATGTCTTCTTGTTTCAGTAAAGCTGTGGCGGCAGCAGCAGTGGTTCCCGATCTGGCTGTGTATGTTGCACAAGATTGCACCAGTGAGTATCTCTCTTTTTATCATTCTCCACTTGGGAGGGCAGACATTTTCCCCTGCCACCTGTGTAAATAAAATAGTGTGTCAGTACTGTATGCTCACTTAGTTAGTCCTATATCCTAGGTTTTTAGTCTTTTTCTGCATTTAGACGGTGAGAAAGTTGAGACCCATGAGAGAAACGCCCAGCTAGAGTTGATACCAGCCCAGCAGGGTGACACATTTGTTCACCACAAAATGAAAACTCAGTCATTATCTGTTCACCCCCATGGAGGTTAAAACTCCCATGAAGTTCATAAGACCAACAGACACAAAGCATGTTGACCTTCTCAGAAGACTTCTGGACTACTGAAGTCATACAATATAGCAATAGCATACAATATCTGTCAGTTTTCTTGAAGTAGCTCAAAGCCCATTATTCACTACACTATTTCACTGTATTTTTTGAGGCCCCATTAACTTCAGTGGTTTAGAAGGCTAAGATGGAGCCATTGGGGCTCACTCACACTGGGTTTGCTGCTCCTATGAGCTCAATTGAAATTTTGACCACAATGGGGACAAACAGATAGTGACTGAACTTTTATTTTTGGGGTGAATTATTCATTTAACCACTTGATCATATCTGGGCACTTAAGTCATTTGTCTCTTTATATTTTAATGTGTACAGTCTACAAAGAGGATGTGAGGAGGTTGTGTGAGCAGCCTCTGCCTCAGGGCTCCACAGGAACCAGTCAGCCCTGGAAGTCTGCCATCATCCTGGTCCCTGTGCGACTTGGAGGACAAGATCTCAACCCCACCTATATCGCTTGTGTCAAAGTATCCTTATCTCTACACACAAACACTGTTTTGTAGAACTCCCATATTATGCATTCATTCTTACTTGCAATCCATGTAACCAAGCCTTTTATGAAGAAGCGGTGCATTAGAGCAGTGGTTTTCAAAGTTGAGTTTTTGAGGGAGATCCAGGGATTCCCCAGCATAATTACTGTAATTTTGCTGTAATTAATGCACTGCAAATATCACTGAAATATCCAAATTACAGAGAGTATGAGAATGACTGGCTATTTTAACTCCAGCATTGTTATCTCCACATGCAATGTCAGCAGACTGCTCAGATACTAAATCATCAGCAACAAAAATCTGTCTGTATTAGGGATGTAATGATCCATTCATTGCATCAATTATAAATTCTGCCAATTTACCTGAATTGGTTTCCTAAAGGAATTAAATAGAATGAATCGGTTTGTATAAACAGTAATGTTTAAGTAATTCTGTTTTTTTTCACATTTCAGAAGTAAAAGGGTTTTCCTACATTGCATGTTTATTAATAGATAAAATAGATAACCCTAAATCAAATAGCAGGCTCTTCTTCTTAAATTGAATTGCTAACTATTCAGTCATAAAAGAAATTTAATCAATTCATCTATGTTAAGACAAAGAGTCACACTCCTGGTCTGTATGGGTTTTCCTGGGGCAAAAAGAAATTTTAGGAAATCATGACACTAAAGCATTTAACTACCCTGCTCTAATGCAGATTATTGATGTAAGTACAGAGAGCAAGAACTCATTCCTTAGCCCTTTCCATAGAATCTCTTGATGTTACACTGCTGCATTGGAATCATCGGGGGCAAACCGAAGCACTCTTTGTTCTTCGTTGGCTTCCAAGGTATGTCCAGTACATTATACTGGTGGCCTCATTATTATTCTGCTCAGCCGTTTGTTGTCACTTGTTCACTTGTTCTCCCTCCGGCCTGCTGTGCTATAGACGACCATCTGCTGTACTTGGACCCTCACTACTGTCAGCCCACAGTGGACATCACACAGGAGAACTTTCCCCTGGAGGTATGAGGAAGTACTGCTGTCTTCCTCTTTTGGCTCTCTGTTTTGTTTCCTCATTTGACAGCTGTTATCAGTCATGTAAACTACGTGGGAACCACAAAGCAGGATTAGCAAGTTTAGCCAGGTAACTTTATGAAGTGTTAGAAAATATCTTCTGAAATTGTTTATCAGCAACCATCAACATGGATGACTGAATCAAAATCGCAAACCCAGCATTTAAGCTTTTAATTTTACAGATTCAAATCATTATCACAAGGAACTTTCTAATCCTGATTTGTGGAATACCCCCCAGATGGACTTGTGTATGAATCCTAGTGTGTATGAAACCACTGATACAAGAACTTAAGGAAATAGAATCTGAGTTATTTCCCCTGAATTAAATAAAACTTTGTTCTCTTGTTTTTTTCTCAACTTTTCCTCACATGCCCTACAGTCATTTCACTGTAAATATCCCAGGAAAATGGCTTTCACTCGCATGGACCCCAGCTGCACCATAGGCTTCTACGCCAAAGACGAAAAGGGCTTTGAATCTCTGTGCTCAGATGTTAATGTGGTATGTGTATGGGCTGTGTGGGTTTGTATTCACGGAAGCTTTGGCTTGCTACAATGCTGTTACTGTTATGCTTGGAGACAATCGATAGCACAACACGATTTGTGTGTCTTTACTTTGTGGAATTTAGCTTTGTTGTTTCAGTCATGTGGTTGTAAACTGATGTCTTCTCACACAATGAAATAAAATGAGTAATGAATAGACAGTGTGTGAAATCTGGAAGGGGAAGAATTCTCACTGTTCCAGTTGATTTATTGGTCATCCTGTTTTGTTTTTTTTTGCTAGGCTCTCTCCACATCTGCAGAGAAGTACCCCATGTTTATATTCGCAGAAGGACATGGTCAGGAGGAGGGAGGCTGCACACCCTCCAACAACATCACCCGCATTTTAAGGAAAGACACGCTAAAAAGAACTGACACAAGCAACAGCATGGATGAGTTTGTTCTGTTATAAGCAGACAGACAATCTGCCCTGAGGGGTGTAAAGTGATCATTGATCACACATAACTGACGCCTGAACTGTGTAGAAACTACTGAAAATTAAAAGAGCAAACAATATCCTTAACGTCTACAAGCAATAACCTCAAGGGACTACGTGAAGGTCTTAACAAAGTGGCCTCAATACCAGTGACACTATTTTATGCTGTTGCGTGCTCAGTTTTATTTTTATTTATTGTTTTAGACAGATATGTTTCAATGAATGTAATTCAGTTGATGAAGGGTATAAATTTGTTTATGCTGTACACTTTTGTTTCTGTATCTGCTCTATTGTGTGTCATTTTATAACTGTGTCACCACATAAGAGCATTACCACAGATTCTCATCACATCCGGTTCTGTTTGGCCATAAAATCTCATTTGGGACATCATGCTGTAGTTGCTCATTTTTCCCAGAGATGAGTCAGGCAAGTGTTGTACTATGAGATTATGAAGCTCTCACTGTTGGACGTCACGTGACAGGATGTGCTCTTTTTGAGTGGATTAGAAAATTGGATTCCTGTGACCATGTGACTCGCACATGATAAACATTGAATGAATATAGTAAGTTAACATTCTTGGAGAGCTCTTTTTTAAAGTGCAATCAAATGGAGCAAATATGCTGTTGCAGGAAAATGATGCTGAATCAAAATACTCATTCTTTTGAGCTGGATTGTTTTTGTTGGTTTATCAGAATAAATGTTTTCTAAAAGGAAAGGCTTGTTTGTAATTCTATAAACTTCTCTTATGTCTTTAAAGCAGTGCAGCATGTGTCTGTGTTTGTTGATTTGTTTATTGAAAAATGATCCACAGAAAAAGACATAAGTGGTGCAATCTGATTGTGAACACATATTATCCTGTAGGCACAACCCTCATGTCTCGACCATACTGCTGGAAATACAGATGGGCATGGTACTGAAGTTCAGGCAGCACTAGTCGCACACAGAATCCCTCCTCCTGCTGTGTCAGGTTCCTCTGTACCTGATATCCTAGGATGGTAACCGTATCAGTCTGCCAGGGCCTTACCAGGTCCTCCAGTTCCCCTGGAGGGACCCCCTCCCTGGCCACACAGCTCCGTCTGATCCTCTCTGTGGAGGCCCTCAGCCGAGCCACCTCCCTGTTCAGCCTCTCCAGGCCGTACTGCTCCGCCTTCTCCCAGAACAACTGGAGGAAGAAGTCATAGAGCAGAACGTCCAGGTTGTTCCAGGCCCGTATCCTGGCCTTCGTTATGTCATCCAGCGGGGTGATGTCCTGGGCAGAGCGGGTGTTGAGGCGGACGTAGGCCAGCTCCTCAGGCTCTAACTTCAAGAGAGCCCCCAGGAGGACCAGAGACTCATCAAAGTGCTCTGCGATCATGACCAGCTGGAAGGTCTCCTCCAGCAGGGTCAAGTCAGTCGGCCAGGAGGAGTTCCACTGCTGGCTGTTGAGACCCAGGTCGAAGCTCATGGGGTTCTTTCCCAGGCCATTACCAGGCTGTTTAGGGTCCCAGAATGACTCTGGGGACTCCAGGAAGAGTGACAGGGCAGACTTGTGCTGTGCTGCCTCGGCTGCCTTTTTGGCCAAGGTGAAGGCAGGGACAGTGGAAGTGTAATAAGAAAATATGGACTCAAACGTCCGTAGGGGTTCGCGGAGGACGGTGATGTAGATGGTGTTTGGTGGCATCACCTGTTTGAGCTGTGCCAGGTCGAGGCGCATGTGGCTGCAAAGTATGTCAAACTGAGAGGAGCCATCAGGTAACTCATCCACGAACTCTGCCCTGAATCTGGAACCACAGGAAAGACAGAATATCTCATTTATAAAGCACTGATAGCACACGTACAGCTGTAAGTGTTTTTCATAGAAGACCAAGATATCAGTATTTTTACTTTTATTCATGTATGTTTTTACTCAAGTATTATACCTAGCTATATTTGAAACCATATCCATTACATAGCACAGATTTCTTGGTTCTCCATAAACATCAGCCATTGACAGTGAATGGCAAAAAAAAGAAAAGAGTAATCTGACTGCACTTTGTTTGTGCACTCTATTTTCGCAATTTCTATTTTTTACACGTTAAATAATCTAGTATGATCCTATCCTCTTGTTTTTTTATTTAGAATCAAATAGAAAAGATCATATGTAACAATGTTTTATCTAAAAATCACTTGTACTCTTCAGTATATTTAACTTTTTTCTTTGACGTAAGTAGGTTTTTAAAACAGTAATTTTACCTCCACATATGTAAAATAGCAAAATAACTACACTTATGCTACAGGGGTATATTTTAGTACTCTTTCTACCACTGATTCATAGCAATGCAAGACAACAGTTCATGAAATTTATGAAAAGAAAACTCATTCTAGAGATTCTGCTCAGGCTTGCAAAGCACAGTCATGTTGTCATACTTATCAGGGTAGCTGAACTGGTAGGTGTAATAAGGAAAGGCAAATGTGGCGCTCTCCCTCTCGCCCATGCGGAACAGCAGATTCTGTACCGTGCTGCTTCCTGTCTTGTGTGTTTTGAGGAAAGCAACAGGTGGAGCAATGATCCTTTGTGCGTTATAACCATTGCCATTCTTCTGAGCCTGTGCACTGGATGAGTGGCTGTCACGTCCTCTATGCTCTTGGGATGGCTTGTTATTTGGTCTTCGATTGGCACCATCAGACTGTGCCTCTCTTCGCCCAGTTGGCATTTTACTCCACCCTCTGTGCCAGCTTTGAAAACAAATAAAAAGGATTTCAATGCAAATCATCTTAACACAATGTAATCTGTGTAAGTCTGCATTTTGTCTTTGTCAGAGTAATAACGGTCATTTGTAGTCACCAAACTGCTTTACATAATACTCTGCTCAGTATTCCTAGTTAAGCTGTTGCACATATAAAAGACAAAGAATAATATTGAGTTACATACTTTTGTGAGGACTGGGGAGACATGTACACCAGAAAAACTGGAAGATGCAGTTGGTTCCTCACCTGGAATGCTGCAGTGAATGAGTACCTAGGAATATGAGCAGACAGGTAACCCCCAAGGTCAGCAGGAGACCCGCCACACGGTACTTCCAAAGTTTGGTGGCCAGCCAGTGGAAGGTCATCTCCCCAGAGCAGTCCACTGTGACCAGACTTCGTCCTTTGGAGGGATCCTGCCTCCCAGCATACTGAGCTCAACATGGGACTCTCAAGGTGAGCGTCCGCTCAAAGCCAGGCTTAAAGACACTAACAGACCTTCCCTTCCCTAAGCTGGATCAGTCAAACGCCAAATGGCCACCAACATGCAGCAGTGTATTAGTCAGTAGAATTCTTGTTTGTTTGTGTGTGTGTGTGTGTGTGTGTGTGTGTGTGCGTGTGTGTGTGTGCAGGCCTTAAATTGA
>OMKZ01021402.1:0-15593 GCA_900302535.1 Neoniphon sammara | reverse complement strand
TATTTGTAAGTGAGAGAGAGCTCTGTTCTGTATCTGAGGTCACAAAAGTGCTGATTAAGAATTTCAGGAGCCTAGTTCAAAACTTAGAGAGAGAAAGGGAAAGAGAAAGAGAGAGAAAGAGGGAGAGAGAGACAAAAACTGGTGAAAGAAACTGCAAGCTAGCTGTTTAAATGAGCTGTTAATCACTCTTAAAGTTGGCTCCTTCTTGAAAGCACAAAAGCACTTGTAAGCACTTTGGCAGTTTGTGCGCTTACATGTACACACGTTTATTTATTCATACTCCCATTGGTCTGCGCATTGTGTGTGTGTGTGTGTGTGTTCAAACAGTTGGTCACAGCTGCACCCAGGCAGAACTGGAAGTTGATAGATGGCAACATTACCATTAGTTGTGTTTATGTGTGTGAAAGTGATTCCAGTGAATCTATCCTGTGCATGTGTGTGTGCATATGTGTGTGTCCCTAAGACTAAGCGACTCTTACAGTGTGCATGCATATACACAGGCATGCGTGTGTGTAAATACTGTACGTGCACGCATGCCAGTGTGTGAGAGTGAAGCTCTTCCCCTCTGGCTAATTTGTCTTCTTTATCTGTTTGTCCTGCAGCTTCTCTGTGGACCAAGGAGCCTCTGCAGCAGGAAAGGTGAGAATTACAGCATCAGTGCTTTGTGTGTGTGTGTGTGTGTGTGCGCGCGCATGTGTGTATCTATCTATCTGTCTATCTGTCTATCTATCTATCTATCTATCTATATATTCCCATTTCCTGAACATCCACTACATCACTGGCCTTGGAAAGCAGGAAACGAGAGTGATGCGATGTGGGGTCAGTGAGGTCACCGGCTGTGTCAGGCTCTCTTGTTTCAGCCTCTGTGTTATTGATTGGGAAGGGAAGAGTGAGGGTGAAATACCAAAGCTAGGTCACACCGGGTGTTTTGGGTCACGGCTGAAAGTCATCGACTGAAGCCAAACCACGCAGGGTCTTTTCAATCGGTGTCATGCCTGTCCACCACAGCGATTTCATGCCTTTGCTTTCTTATTTCATGCATATTGTGTATCCACGCTGATGCATAGCCTTCTATCCATAGCATGCCTATTGCTGCCCCTTTGTTTCGATGTAGCAGGTTGTTGCTCATGCTGCACGCTACAAAAAAAGGGCATATAACCGGTCTGAAGGGCATCTGCACTGCAGTGTTTCCAGCTCCAGGGACGCTGCTCAGCCGCTAATCCTGAACTCTGACCTCCCTGGAGCAGGGCGTGCAAAAAGAGAACCTCCCTCTGAGGATCAATACAGCATGATTATGAGCTTCATTATCTAACCTCCAGGGGCGATAACCTGGCCTGGCACCTAATATTCCCCACTTTATCAAAGAACTACTGCAGAACTCCTCTTATCTCTCTGAGGGAGCATCAGCAGAAAGTGTCGAGCAGGGGGCCTCGACTGAAACTATTAGAAATTCTCCTTGACCGCTCCCTGACACCTTGGCATATGATCTTTTATAATGTCCAGTTCTTCCTACAGTCTCTCCTCAGGGGTCACTTACGCTCCGTTAGCCAGGTTTTAGGTTTTTCCTGTCTTTTAATGTCCCTTCAGATTAGAGCTAAATGCGGCTGTCACTCCTCATTTTAGTGTTTAATCCTGTCAAATTCATACACAGTGTCACTCTCATTAAGACATTTTATTATGTATTGATAAATGTCTTAATGAGAGCGACAACTAGTTGTACTGAGTCCTGCTCACAACAGGAAGTGACAGCTGAAGTTGACACGATGCAAATGAGCATGACTGCGTGTGTATGGACAGGAACAGGACCTGACAACTGGTAGTTTATAACATGCACAGTGATAAAACATAAAATAAATAAATAAATAATAATAGTAATAATAATATTATAATAATAATAATAATAATAATAATAATAATAATAATAATAATAATAATAATAATAAATCAATAAATACAAAATAAACATGTGAGTCCTGTTACTCCTTTATACATGCACTTGTTCTCCATTTTCTAAATATGATAATAATGGTAATGAGTCAACAAAACTGTAAGGAGAGGTGTTCACTTCGTAGCCCAGAGGACACACCTACTCTCACCAGTTTCTCGCCAGCTTGTTTAAATCAAATCTCAGTGACTCTGACTGCGACTTTGCAGAGTGGGAAAGAGTGTTTTTGGACTGGAGAAATAAGAGGTAGGAAGTTGGACGAGACAAGCAGGTGGAAACAGAGAAAGGGGAGAAATAAGGAGGAGGGTGAGAGGTAGAGCTCGCTTTTCATTACGGACACTCAGATGTTCAGTCTTCTCTGACAGAGGGGCAGAACGCTGTGCAAGGACGGATGAAAATAGGGCAGAGGTGGAGGTATAGGGCTCTCAGAGAGGAACAGGGACATATTTCCTCCAGACCTGGCCAAAGAAGGTCTGAAAGTTATTCATAGCCTTTGCTTCAACCTGTTTGGAGGATCACTGCAAACAGGGGACCGCCTGGGTGGTTTACTCACACCGTGGGAGGAAGGGAGAATTGCATTTTCATTGACTTTATATACATGCACTTAAAGACATACAATACAGTAGCATGAAATACAGTAGCATGACGTATAAATGTAGAAGTCTTGCAATTAACTAAAATTACAAAACAAAAACAAAGTTTTACAGGTAAAGATGTGTCTGATTTCTGTCTGCTTTCTGTAGCTTGAGAAAATCTTAAACATGAGTCTCATTTTCCCAAATAAAACAGGGCTGTAGCAGAAAAAAAATATAAATAAAAACAAAATATTGGTCTGAATGTGAGGCTGTCTTATCGACTTGCAGCCAAAACAGAAGCAGTCTAGTCTGACTAATCGGAAGAGAGAACTGCCAATCATGGGAAGTAACGTAACCATGGAGACTGCAGATTTTAAAATTTGATCAAAATATGGGGAGGAAATCGGGAGAAATAAGACTCTGGGAGAGCACAGAGAGAGAGAGGGGCATGAAGCAAACGAGTCTCCCTGGAAAATCAGGAGGGTTGGAAAGTGTGACTTTTTGTCCTGGGTGCCCTTTTCAGACTGAAACGGGCCGACGGATTTTATAAAGGTGCATTGTGAACACTGATCACCTGGGAGGCCATAAGATAAAAGGGACTGATAACCATCTGAAGGGCATTAGTTCTGCAGTATTTCCTGCATATATAGGCTGTTCAAACCTGTCAAACCCTATAGCCTTCCTGGATCCCCTTGCCAGCCACTCCATTAAAACTTAAACACAACAGTACTTCACACTGAGCAGATGACATCATTTCAGCATCACTTTAGTTCTCATTTATGCAAAGCAGAAATACATTATTACATATTTGGACAATGAAGAACGAATTTCAAAACTATGTCCATAGTTAGATGATAAAACTTTGTTATTGACATATGCACCAGAGGACATTTTCTAAGACATCTACAGATCTTTTAAACCCAATGTAATGTTAGCAAAGTGCCTGTAACATGTCTTTTAAACAGCTAGTAATGTAGGACTGCTCAGCGGGGTCTGCTATAATAATGTATGATTATTCCCCACTCAAAGCATTATAGTCTACATCAACATACATATGATTTTTAGATTGCATGCCAGTACAATCTGCGGTTAAAAGACACAGCAGTTCAAACTCATTTGTAATTTGGGGGCTGGATGTATGAAATAATGTTGGCTCAGACAGCAGCCTTACCTAGTTTCAAGAGCTTACCTCAGTAAACAATATAATTTAAGGCCATTATGTTCTTTACATCCTCTCCGCATAGTCATGAGGCACTTGTCTTCATATCCAATGTGAATCACAAAAAACTGAAGCTGCTTCTGATGAAAAATTGCCTGTATTGTGAGAGTTGTCACACTGCATTGAGAATCAGCTGCTGTGGACGGACTGTGCACAGGACTAGACTGGGTAATGTTAGATCCAGACCCAAATCTATTTCAATCGTCCAATTGTCGCACCATCACCAGTATGTAACTGTATTACTTTTGGTCTGAATATTGTCAATATTTTTAAAATAACTTTCCCAGTGTTTTGAAGGGCCTTCAGACCGACAAAACAGTTGTACATTGACTTTTATTGATAGAATATGCAGCTCGTGAATGAAAGAAAAATTTCAGTTTCTGAATACCAACAGTAGCTGTTACATATAAACTGAGCGACACAATCCAGAAACTGATTTGATATGAAAACTGTTTGCTTGTCCTAGTTATTAAATATACATTTAGCAGTTTCTCACTTTAGCAGCTTCCTATTTCATCGATCTCAGAAACTAGATTGTCTTTTCTCCTTTGGTATGTGCATGCTGCTGTGCCAACTCACCAGAAAGGCTTTTTTAAGAGCAGATATTCGTATTTCTCCCCAGGAAAGATTCATGCCCCCTAACCTCCGTAGCATTTCTGGGAAAGTGCCCTTTTACAGATTATTTGCATGCCATTTCCTCTTTGTTTGAGCGTTCATAGTGAAGAGAGAAGGGAATGACATGCGACAAAGGTCCCAGGTCAAATTCAGAAGTTGGATTTTTCAGATAATTACAGGCACCTCAGCCAAAATGACGACAGGAGTGGAGTAGAGGTTTTCACTGTCTGAATGCTGCTGCCTCATGCACATATAATGAACACTCAAAAATGTCTTTAAAAGTCAATGTCCTTCACTTTTCTAAAGCTGATAATGTAACACGATATATTCGTGTACCCCATATGCCCCACTATACCCATACACACAAACTTAAAGACAGAGAAAAGAGAAAGAATGGACAAAAAAGAGAAAAATATATAAAGAAATAGAAAAAAAAGAAAGGACAAAAATATTAATGGCTTCCCTTTACAGGACAAAGTACAAATTTACTACAAATTTACTACAAATACAAGAACACAATTTTCTCAAATCTAATTTGATATATAATATAATGTAATATAATATAATATAATATATTATATGCCTATAGATGTCTTGACATTTGTGATTTTTTAAACCCCAGTCATCCCTCCCTGCCTTTGCAGGTGCTGTTTGACCCAGCTCTGATTCTCCCACTGAGGTGACTTAGCGGATGAATAACCTTTATAACACACTTTACCGCTCAGGTTTATAAGGAAACCCTTACATAAAAGTTCCACCAAGTCTGAGCAGTTACGATGACAGATGAGTCTTTTAGACAGCCTTGTAAGAGAGGGGAGCTAATTGAGTGAGTCCTGGTGGCTCAGCAGAACGGGACATGTACCATGTGCTCACAGTGTCACGGGTTTGAAGGAACGTTTCATTCCTTCTGTCCCATCTGTGCTTTTTAGAAAGGTGTCATGAAAATACCCAAAGGAACCATACCTAATGATTGCACTGCACTATCTACTGTGGAATATACCAGCACTGAGTGATGCCTGTCATATAATTCAGAGGCTTTTTCAGGTCAAGGACCCCCAAAATACATTTGCAACAGACCACAGACCCCCGTCTGAAAAAAACTCCACATCTGAGAGGTTTTTGTACTGTTATGAATTAGTATAGAATTTCCCATCTATATTAGGTTTGCCATTGTCAATTTTACAAAGCCCCAAATGCTCTATTAAATAGATCAACTAATAAACCTTGAAACCCTGAAACCCTATTTCATTTCATATCATTCATGCAGCCTCAAATTGGCCCATTATAAAATAGTTACAGGAACAAGTGTATCAGTTGCTTTTAAAAAGTTTATGAAATCATGCACCGAGCATTAAGTGATGGTCCTCGGTAAAGCAGTGTATTAAAAAATAATGATAAACACATGGACAGTTTACACAATGCATAGTCAACTAATCTACTAGTCAAACGCCTTACTCATAAAAAAAACCCCTGCTTATTCCAAATTCGACATATAACGCTGCTTATTCATATATTCTTATACATAATGGCATTTATCCTGCATAGCCGAGGTTACTCTTCCAGTGTTGTGCCTATGAACTTCACAAATAGAACCATTTCAATATTTTCACTTTTCTGGGGGCATTTCTCCTCTCACCTGGTTATATTAACCCCATAGCACCATGTCACTGAAGTAGTGATATCAGGATAAGTTTGTTGATGATCAGCGCTGATTTCAATAAAATGAATTCTATTGGGGCTTGGTGCCTGAAAAAAAATTTAAAAATTGACCATTGCTTATATGCTGGGAACCTGCATGGAGCCACCTGAAGGATTCCTGCAGGTTGGCAGATCCTGCTTTGGGAACCACTGGTATAACATATTCTTCATCTAAACAGAAATAGCTGAAATGAGCTATATCAAGCTAATCTGAATCTGAATTCAAGCAGTTAACAATGGAATTTCAATCACTTCAGGCAAAAAGGAGATATCGGTGTGCACATCAACCCGAGTTATGTTGAGGTGCAGTATAAATAAAGATAACTACAAAAAGGAAGCATATCTGCATATTCTTTTCACCTGCCTAAATTTTCCCAGCCAGGATTGATTTTTTTTTTTGTTTGTTTGTTTGTTTGCTTGCTAATTTTCAACAATCCACTGCTCCATTAGGCTATCACACCCCACAGCACGATCTGGATTGCTGATTGCAAGGGCCAACATCATGATAAAGCATGGATAATCCGATTTATGAATGTTGTCAATACAACACGGGGTAGGCCGTGTTGACACAGATCATAACACAGTCAGGTTGTATGTGTGTCTGTAATGTGAATATAAGCAGCCTGTATTTACCTACAGTGTGGTATTCGTGACTTTGCATCATACTGTTTGAGCCGTGCTGCGGATGTGGAGCTCTGGCCAGAGTGTTCACATCCAAAGCAAATCGTTTTTTCAATGATTTTAAAAACCATCATTCTACAGATTTGACTGACCTTGATAAAACGTATGTTCATGTTTGATGAGATGAACGCTATTTGATCACCCAGGGTGTTGATCAAACAAGCCTAAGCCATAGGAATTAGGGATTTACGTGTGTGTTTGGGTGTGTGTATCCATGTACTTCTGGGCATGTGCATGCATATTTGTGTGTGTGTGTGTGTGTGTGTGTTAAGGGCCACCGACTCCTGCGAAATGATTGACAGCAAAAACTTAAAGCAGACTGTGGTACCTTTTAAAATATTGAAGGTAACTTAAGCCTTCGGTTGAGAAAATGTAAACATTTTTACTAACCAAATAATTTTTAACGATATTGAATGATCAACTTCAGATGCCTTTTTTTTTATTGGTGTTGCTATTGTTTTGTAAATGGATATTCATAAAAGAAAAAAAGAAAAAGCATTTTCAAATGAAAGTATTCATATGTTCCTGATGATTTGCATGCACATGTGTGAGTGTTTGTATGCCTGTGTGCATGTGTGTGTGTGTGTGTGTGTCTTTATTGCTTTTTTTTTTTCCCGCTGCAGAGGTGCGTGTGCCCCTGTTCACCTGTGCACATTAAATTGACATAAAGCACAAAGCCTTGTTCTGAAGTGATTGTGGGTTTTGTCCTGCACAATCAGAAGAAATTGCAAGGAAACAGATAAGTAAGAACACTAAGCACTCATTGGAGAGAAAATGACATGGTTGAAAGAACTGAAGAAAAGCTGGAGAACACAACTACTCTCTTGAATAAGCGTCACGTAATTCAAGTGAGTTTCCAAGCTCAGAGTGATGCTAATCTGACTAAAACACACGCAAATGGGCTGGCTGCTTGCTGTGTGTCTATATATGGATGTGTTTGCATGTGTGTGTGTGTGTGGAGAGATAGCGTGAGGGCGAGGGAGAGAAAAAGAAGACAGAAAAAAGACTGAGGGGAAAAGAAATGTGGCATGAAGGCTTTGGGGCTTGGCAGCTGGGAGCGTTGGTGATAATTCACTGCGTTCAGCGTCGGAGAGCGACGGGACGCCGCCGTACGAGCCAGGTGGCCTCTGTTAGATCAGGTCCCCATCGCTGACGTCACACTATGCCAAATCTCAACATAAACAACGATCTGTCTTCGAGCGATCTGGCAGCGATCGTGCTCCTTGAACAAGGAAGCACATTTGTGTTCATTTTGTTCCCTTCTGCTTCTGCGCAGACTCAGGGCATCCCAGCGGTCACATCATTCGTCCCTTCACACACGCACACACACACACACACCCTCCCCTCGCCTGTCCTCTTTCCCTCTATCCTGTAATTACAGCCCAAAGGCCAAGCCGAACCAATAAGCTAATCAATTAAGAATAGGTCACATGGCAAATATTAGTCATTAAATCTGCTTTGACACCATTTGTACAGTGATGTAGAGCAAATGAATGTTTGTTTGTGTGACAACAAAATGTCCTACAGCACACATCGTAACAATTGTTTTTGTCAGACATATATATCTCTAAAAAAGTACATTCTGCCAGACTTAGGGTTTATTTTTTGTTTTTTGGATGACTGTGGCCTTTTGAAATATGTGATTTTTTAGGTTGATTGATTGAGCTAATCATGTAAGTAACTATCTTAAAATTGTTCTGAAAAATAAAACCACAAATATAAGATTTCTTAGCTTGGTAAACTAACTGTACATCAACATTATCTAGCTCATGAGCTAAAATTCAATCTCAGACCTTTTCTTGCTTTGCCAGAGGAAGCTATTTTTGGCAAAGCAAAGAAAAACTACCTGGAAGCGTCTTTAAATCATAATTGACTTATTGTATTTTCCCTCTGGTTGTTGCATTTTTTGCAATCAACATGGCCAAAAAATAACAAAAGTTAAGTGATTAGTCTGGCATACCAACCACTGCAAAGAAATGCCAGGTGAGGCGACATTTAGGAAATGGGTATTGAGTCAAAAAATTGCTAGATAAAATACCTCGGCTTGAAACAAATGATGAGTGTACCGGGGTGGAGTATAAAGTGTGCCGTTCATATCCAAATTGAGATGACAAATGTAGAGTTTACTGCAGAAGCACAAAGAAGAAGCAGGAAAACAGCACTGAACAGTCCAGAGTAATTCAAGCTATTTCAAATATAAAAACATGATGGGAGGACAAATCTAGTCGCCCACTTGACAGATGACAGAACAAACTGAGTAAGGAACAATGTCAAGCACTGCGAGGAATATTTTTCTGTTGGCGTTCGGCAAAGCAAAGCCTGCATACTCATTGTGTTCCTGTTTGAACTTTTGAAGAGGCGCAAAGAGAATGCATGAATCACGTATCATACACCAAAACGGAGAGCGCATGTAAATATAGGAGTATTACAGATGCAATCAGTTCAGAATTACCGTATTTTCCGCACTATAGGGCGCACTGGATTATAAGGCGCACTGTCAATGTGTTGGTCTATTTTCGGACTTTTTTCATATATAAAGCACACCGGACTATAAGGCGCATTAAGCGAAACAAAACAGATGTCAGTCAGTCAAACTTTATTAAACGCGTTCTCATTAACTCTCAACATTGTTCAATCGTTAATTAGCGTGTTCACAATAACTCCCAACCTTGTTCAGTTGTAACACGTACAATACAACACAGTCTGATACCGCTATATAATGATACCTGATCTGATACGATATATAATCCATATATAAGGCGCTCCGGATTATAAGGCGCACTGTCGTTTTTTGAGAAAATTAAAGGCTTTTAAGTGCGCCTTATAGTGCGGAAAATACGGTACATGAAAAATTAAAGGCAGCTTGATTTGGGGTTTTTTGACTGATCACTAATCAGAAGCAGAGTAGGAGATTGTGTACACTGTGTCTGTGTCAAGTATAGGTGTGTGGTGTAGCTGTGCATTGAACTGCATTGAAGTATATAGGATGGATTATAACTCTCTTTTAGGCTTCAGGGTTTAGGGCTAAATCTAGAAAAAATCTGGTCTGGATTTGTTCAGATGGAGGTGCAGCCCACACTGGCATGTATGGTAGAGTTGAGCTGAAACTACAACATGTAGCTTGGCTCCAGTCACTGATTTTCTTGTGTAATTCTGTGCGTTGTGCACATATTACAGAAGTGCTCGAGATCAGCTGATAATGCATTTCCACACTGTGACACGTTTCATCTGCTGTGCTGTCAAGATATAAAACCTGAAGAAAATTTGTGATGATGAGATTTTATTAGATGGTGTGCACGGAGGAATGAAACCCTACTGAAAATACAAACACTTTTTACCAGGTGTTCAGCTTCAACTAAAATCAGGCCATTTTTAACTTTTTCAGATTTAGAAAAAGTTGTTCTTGCTTTTATTTCATCCCGACTGGATTACTGGATTACCGGACATATTAGCCTATATGTCAGCCTTATCCAGATATTAGCCTCCCATCTTCAGTTGGTGCAATGCTGCTGCAAGACTATACTAAGAAAGGGGATCAGATGATGCCAATCCTGGCTTCTTTGCCCTGGCTGTCCGTCTGTTGTAAGATTGATTTTAAAACTTTATTACTTGTTTGTTAAGGCCCTTCATGGCCAAGCACTGGGTTCCATTCTGACATCCTGCCTCATAACTTGAGATCCTCTGGCTCTTACTTCCTGGTAGTTCGAAGATCTTGACTGGTCACTAAGAATAACCAAGTTTTTGTGCTTCCATTTCCTTGCCCCTATTTGCTGTTGTAATCATGTTGCTCTTGCTTTTATTCTTCATCTAAACCCATTCGGCACCAAATTGAATAAGGAACAGTCCTTGTGTCATATTTATTATTTCACTTATTATGTGTTGTGATTTTATCTGCTCTTTGTTTTCTGGTGCTATCATTTTATTGTCATTTTATGTAACTATGAAGCACTCTGGGAACTGTGTTTTAGGAAAGTGATACATAAATAAAGTTAATATTTTTTATTATCACTATTTACCTACAGCATGAAAAGCTGACCATGGGTGAAAGTAATGACAAACAAAGCCGTTGTGCAGAAACCACAGAAATCGTACAGCTTCAAACAGCGACGCTGACTGGGCCGATGTTGATGTCAAGCATCAGCACTGAAGCCAGATGTGATTTCCTCAGTTCATGTAATCAGTTTTTGATTTTTGATCCTTCAGTCTGGCCACAGGAAAAACAAAACCCCCTCCTCCTAACACAGCAATCAGTGACATGCTGCAGAAATATGAGGCCAACTTGTTTGTTGACAGACTGTGAGGAGATGTGTGCAGTTAAAGTGAGCAGGAAAACACCTGGCAGCCTCTTCTGCATTTGACTTTGTCAATATTGTGAATTCATGCAATCCAGATTTCTACTCCAACATCCACAAGATGCTATTTTTGTCTCTTACGCTGACATTAAGAAGTGCTGCTTGTGAGAATGTATTTTCTCAACTGAGTATAAACAAAAACAAGTGCAGATTCTGCCTGTCAGCTGTTCACCTCTCTGCCCTGCTGCTCATGAAGACCATGACAACGTTCAGCCCAGAGCCTGCAGGTCATCTGTGGGTGCAGGCAGATGAACTAAAGAAACAGGAGGAGGAACATAAATACTTTGATAATGATTCTGATAAGGACCCAAGATGAAGAGGCATGCATTTTTTTCTCCTTTTGCTTTCAGATAAAAACCTTGTATTTCCAAAATGTTGAATGTTGAGGAACTAAGGAAAATAACCGTGTTTGCAGCTGGTGGGACATTTATGTTTGAGTTTATCCAAATAACTTTTGAAGGCTTTCATCAGTGCAAAGGTTGTAGAAATTTTTCGTCCTATATGAACATGTGGCATGCTTTGTTGAAGATAAAAGCGGGCAACTGCCAGAATTGGAGTTACAAGGTTTTCATCGAGAGTTTCTGAATAGTTTATAGTCCCTTGTGAGCGATACCCCAAAATTAAAAAAAAAAAAATGTACACCTGTTTGTTAGTAAAATTAATATTCAGTATAATTAACCAAAGGCAGCACAGGTGCATTTTAGAGAGAAAAGGCCATAGGCTCAGTCCCTACAGTAACATATGCAGACAGCCATGAGTCCTGGAGAATGTCAGTTTTTGTTCTTTGTAAATCACATCAGATAAGATGTAAAATTCTGATATAGACGTGGGTTTTGATAGCGAGGAGTTTACTTTCAGGAACATAAAAGAGTCCGTGCTTTTAACAATAATGACTGATGAGCTTGCTTTTCAAGTGCTGCTGTACACTTTGGTGAAGCAGCCTTTGCTTTCTCAAACGCCCCAAATATCTTAATTTCTTTGCTCTCTCCTGTCTGTCGTTTGAATAGCTCTTGTTTTTTTTGTTGTTTTTTTTTCTTACAAAGCCTTTTACAAAGACCTCTTCGCTCCTGCTTTACACACACACACATGCTGTGGTACACACACATACACACACATACACGCACGAAAGCATATGTGCGTACGCTCATACACATAAAGAGAGAAAGTCAGTTGTGCAGAAAAAGTGGCCAATCTTCTCTAGGTGCGTGCCTCTATTCCCCTGATGAGGTTGATTAGCAGTCCTTAATTGCAATGCAGACGGGGTCGATTTCACTTCTGGGCCGGCCGGTGATGTGTGCAGAATGAGATCCAGGCTGGATTAAGCCTCACGGTCGAGCGGAGAACTAGATCCAACTCCGTGGCCCCGGCGCACATCTTTTATGGTTATTGTTATCAATGATGGCCTCTCATTTCTCCATCTGATTGAGGGGCATTGCAGCTCATAATGTGATTAAATCAGGACACAGCCGTGGAGTGGCCGCCCCTGGGGAATATGGATAGCTATCAGTTTCATTGTGGACAGTGCCAATGATGTAGTAAATGCCTCTGTTGTCATAACTGCCTGGCTTTGCAGAAACTCCCATAAAGTTTACATATTGGCACTCTTACATCAGGATAACTCACATCGTCTTACATCAACTGGGAATCACTGATGGGATTGAGAAGAAAAAAGAAAGCAGCAGTTTACTGGGTGTCTCAAAGGCTGCAGTCGGTGTCCCTGAGACTGCTCCTGTTCGTCAGAGGGTGCCTTTCTTCCCTCTGCAGGCCCGAAGTTTTAATACCAGGATGTGCCCTTCAAGGTCAGAGCCAATCTGTGCCACCCTCATGTGTCGATATTTTTTTTTTTTAGCATTAGTCTGGAAATCTTTCTGTCTCCGTCGCT
This sequence comes from Neoniphon sammara, assembly GCA_900302535.1. Classification (NCBI taxonomy): domain Eukaryota; kingdom Metazoa; phylum Chordata; class Actinopteri; order Holocentriformes; family Holocentridae; genus Neoniphon; species Neoniphon sammara. Next base: position 2,626 of record OMKZ01021402.1, on the reverse strand, counting down.
GCTCCTCCTCCCTCTTGTATTTTCAAAGAAAACGGCTTAAATTTACTGTTCTAATTTTGTTTAAAAACAGACTGAGAGAGAGCGAGGACATGAGAGATAGAGGCAAAAAACTAACTATGGCAAATTTGACACAGTCGGTGAGTGTGTGCAGTGCAGACATCTGTGTCTTCTCACAAAATCTAATCTTCTGACAGACTGTAGCTATGGAAGAGGACCAGGGAAAATACGCCCACGCTTTAGACTGGCAGTGTGTTCCTTTTGGTTGGCTTTTCTTGTTTACTTGGTTCATGTTTTACACAGTAATACAAAGTTTGAGATGTAAAGTAAAATCTCCCGGTTCAGTTTGTATCAACTGACGATTATTTCAACTATACTGCTATCTGATAAAATCCCAAATGGGCAAAAAGTACATCTTCAAAAGTCTGGGTTCCAGACAAATTTATCATTTGTGCTCTGGGCTTGAAAAAAAAATTCAGTTACCCATAATGCTGCGCTCAGCTTTTGGTGAATCTGGGCATCTTTGAGATTGCATACTGTGAGTGACAGCTGTAGCTTGATAGAAAAAGATCTGCAAAATATCAATAATTGTAATATGATTACAAATGTGTAGCTCCCCTGGTGAGTGAGATCCCTGCTTTTACTTAATGCTTGATTCGTACTTGCAGTTAACAGACACTCTATGTGGGACGGTTATATAGCATATGCAGAAAAGTTTCATAATGTTTTATGATCCATTCATGAATGAATACTCACTTACACAGTTTCATAACACATTTGGACATTTACCGGTGGGTCTGGAAGAGGTTTGTTACACAATAGGTTTATAGATAGTAAATGTTAAACTTTTCACATTGCAGAGACAGAACTAATTAAACTTTCTTAATTAGTATTTTAACTGTTTTCTGTCCGGAGTGGGGGTTGCTGAGCAGGCCAGACCTTTTCCAGAAGCTTTACATTTTTATTATTGGCCTGTGCAGGGCAACAACAATATTCTACCTCTGGGCATTGTGCAGCTCCAATCCAATGGGGCCCATTTAACCTGTGAGTGTTATAGATAACCGTTTCTAAACTATTGAGTGCACTATTTCCAGCCGGCACAGTCAGTTATCCCATTTGTCTGTGGTTATTGGGGCAAGGTGATTTCTTAACCGCAGAGCAACTTGTTTGGGTCCAGTGGTCATTTTGTCCCATTCGTTTTGGGTTAAAAGTGTGCTTTTTGTTTTTTGCTCTTTCCCCTGAGCTGAAGAACAGGCTGCTTCAATCGAACCCGGTTAGTCATCCCATTAGTCTGGTTGCTGGTACAAAGAGGTTTCTGACTGCAAAGTGGGCCACTTCAGTCCAGCAGCTAGCCATTAGCTTGTTGTTTTCGGATTTTGCACGAAACGCACTGGGTGAGATACTGAGGGGTATATTTAAGGCTAAGTAAGGTGTGGTGTAAGTGTAAAGTAAATTAGTGTGGGGCTGATGGCTGCTGAGTGCAGGTAAAGAGGGTTTTGGATGCGAGAATTTAATGTTGAACCTAATTCAACAAAACATCTAAAATGGGCCGAGTTGAGAGCAGCATCCCACTGCCACTTTCCCCATTTTCTCAAACATTTGAGCCAGGTTCATCACACCCTGGGTATAAAACAAACACTTGTCTCTCGGTGCATGGAGCTGTTGGAAAGACATATTCACAATGTTAGGAACTATCTGAAATTGTTTAATAATCTGCTTATTTGCCCTTTATTGCATGCTTATTTCATCATGTCAGCACAGTGGAACCAAGTTATAACAGAGATAAGGCGGCGCCTCTCTTGTCAGACGTCCAGTTCTTCGCTAAGCCAATTTTTTGATCCGGTCTTATCTCTTTTGCTCTTTATCGATTGGAGTGTTGACAGTGGTCGCCGTCGTTGCTCATTGCGATAAAATAGCCAGTCGCCTTATCTGGCATGCAAGAAAACAGCCAGAGAATGACTGCAGAGGTGGCACGGTTCCAGGACGCGGACGTTATAGAAAATCTATTAATTGTAGATTTACAGTAGGAGCATCCTGCCCTGCATTTTAATGCTTTTGCTAACAGACCTCGTTAGCCGGAGACCGCAGGTGTTCCACTTCAGTCGACCTCCTTCATTAGCTACCCAAAGTGCCAATCTGCCCTCTGATATGACAGTAAAAGACTGATTGTGCACTTGTCTTGTGCAGTGTCATTGGTTCACTCCAAAGTGCCCTTGAGTTAAGTAACCGGGACCAAGGATGCTTTAGACAAATGCTCGTGGTAAGCAGAAGGGGTGATTAAGATTCAGGCAGGGTAGCGGGAGGGTTCACCTTGGGCATTAGACAGTTGTTGGCTCAGACCGGGACGCTGGAACTGCTGCCGCCGATAATACAGACGGGCGCGTGTGGGTGAGAGTTGAGGATGAGGTGAGAGGAGCCGTGGAGAGAAGACGACGCTGGTCTGTTTCCTCCTGCTGTCTCCGTCTCACACTCTCTCCCACAGTCTCTCTCTCTCACTCTCTCACTTCCACACACACACACACAAAAAAACACACACACAGACACACAAGTGCAGAGACATACCCACAGCCCTGAAGCTGCGACTTTGAAGTGGTGTCTTTGATTAAGGAGTTAATTAAAGAAAAGCTGT
>OMKZ01021398.1:0-10581 GCA_900302535.1 Neoniphon sammara | reverse complement strand
CACCTCTCCTCTCAGTCTTCTAGGTCTGAATCCCCGATATTATAATCTGAGACGATGCTGTTCCTCAGGGATTAGAAAGCATCGGGGAGGGAAATTTGTGATGCGGTGAGGGATCCGCCGCCGGTCTGGATGAGGCGTGACGTTTTTATTCTTATTTACAGCCGGGAGATGCGGTTTAGTTAACAAGACACAGAAAAATATGAGCTTAATTATTCCTGTTCGAATTTATTGAGTACCTGTGGTACTCGGTACAGTTTAATGTGCTTTATTTCATTATTATCTCCTATGATATTGCTATAGTATTTCTTTACTATTCCTGTAGGGACAATACTGTGGCCAATAGCGACCTTACTTTATGGCATTTTTTACCCTCCATTCAATTTCTATAACGTTCCCATAACTTTCCTATAGTGACCGATGGTATACCAGTCGATACCCTTGTAAAGTGATAAAGTGACCTAATTATAGCTTTCTTAATTGGTCTATGATATCATTATAATAATTTAATTTCCAGTGTCTGCTGTATGACTTTAGAGTGACTTTATCACACACTATGGTATTTTCTACCATATGGTGTCATTATAACATCCCTATTGGGATTTGTGGTGAGTTCATATAGTGACCTTATCTCAAGCTACTTTATTGGATTTTCATCCCCTATGATATCCCTGTAATATTCCCATAGGTGTTAGTTAGGTTATAGTGTAAACTAGTGGGTTTATAGTGACTTTATCATATTTTAAGGTGTTTGTATCACCTATAATACCATTGTAACAGTTCAATAAACTTCCCCTTGGGACTCATAATGTGTCTGGTACTCAATGAGGAATTTATAACGACTTTATGTTTAATTGTATTTTTTGTCACCAATGATATCACTGTAATATTCTTATGATATTCATATAGGGACCGACAGGGTGAGCTGTGGTACTCAGTTTGTGGTGGTCTTGTCCTTCTCTATAATATTTTAATGATATATTTTTAGTTTTATCTCCTCACTATAATATTCCTGAAGGGACTCTGGTGATGCTCATCAGTGAGTCTATAGTGACCTTAACATAATTTTTGATATTTTTATCTCAGGAATTCCTTGAGGATCATTTTTATGTTTCCAGGTGTATCTTACAGTCTTATAGGTGTACAACTGTGGTGTGATATTTCCCTGTAAACTGTATTACAGGAGCACTGTAGCTCTGTTTCTGATGTAGTGTTTAATCAATGGGAGTGCAGGCTCTGAGATTCCTCAGTGTCACATGGCAGCAACCTGATCTCCTCTCAGCCCTTTTGTCCTCTGCCAAAAACAGGGATCAGAAACAGTTTTGCCTTTGAACAAGTTGCCCGCATAGCGAAGCTCTGTGCTGCTTTAATTGTGCTATCTGCTCCCCTGCACTGAGCTGCTTATGAGCGGAGATAGTGCTGAATAAAAATGTGGGTTAACTGTATCTGTGACCTCCGTGTCAGAGAACCACCGATATGAACAGAAAACGGACATATCTTATGAATAATTTATGCTTTCCCCTCAAAAGAACCGTCTACTTACATCACTTTAAATATTTCTTATGGCATCTGCTATTAAAACTGAGCTAAATTTACACTCCACCTTAGATTTTTTCAATGTAAATAATAATCTGTAACTTAATCCCCAGTGGAAATAACCATCATCAGATGAGAGAAATCAAAAGACTTTGCTACAGTGTAATATAAGGAGATATTTTACTGTCTCTGCAGGGAGGTCAAAGGTCAGTGACCTGTGTCACTGAGCCCAAGATGGTTGACTGACAGAGGTACTTGAACCCAGCAGACCCCATAACTCACTGCAACGCCCCATTTTGTCCTGATGAACCAAATCCAACAGGATAAAAGTTACAAAATGTGACAAAATCCACAGTTACAGCTGTCTATACTGCATGGGTGGGGTTTTAACCACAAAAATATAATAAAAATCAGGTTCATGTATTCTCCATTTGCGCTGTAATTGCCTGTGAATGAAATTAAAGTGAAAAAATGAATCTATTCCTCATTTTGCTGGGGACCCTGAAGGCCCCCAGACCCCAGTTTGTAAACCACTGGCGTACAAATGGAAACGAGATGCCTACTTTTTTGTTGCTTCTGCATGCCAACAGAAAGCTTTTTATGTATATTGTTTCTCCTGTTTTTCATCACCTATATTTATATTCTGTTCTTTTTCTCTGCTGAGTCCTATTTCTTCTGTGGCAGCAACGACCAAACTTTCCCCACCAGGATCGATAGTCTCATCTCGAAGCTGAATGAGTATCAACCAACCCAGCATGTGAGAAATGTAGTTTGAAGTATTATAATTCTGCACACTCTTGAAATGATTTGAAAACATATATATCTCTGGTTAGGACAGCAGACACTTGTTGCCTCTCTAAAACGAGTTTTTAGCAGCACAGACTGAAACTCAGGGACTCCAAATTAATATTTTTGAGGTAAGACATGACATAATGAGCCTTCTTAGACACCTAATTTTTTACTCATACAGCATCTAGTCCCAAAAAAATCCTTCATTCTTAAACTGGTTTATGCAATATGAAAAAGTACACTTCTAAAACACAAATCGATAAACATGTAAGCCTTTGGGATGAATGCCATTCTTTTAGTTCTTGTGAAATAATGAGTATTTGTAGCCTCCAGGCTTCTGCCAAGCAGTGAAATTATTAATCAAGTAAAAACAGCCCAGAAAGGCAAAATAAACCCTGTCATTTGGTGTCAAATTCATCATTCAGTGGGTTTGTGCCTGTTCACAAGGTCACAGTGATGTGCGCTGTGTTGACACTGCCACCTGCTGGTCACATCTCAGTACTGCACCTGAGCATGACTCATTACAGCTTGTGTAAATGGTGCAGGAGCATACCCAGAGAGCAGAAACATGCAAGGAGGCATCAGGATATGAAATTACAACCAGACAATTTAAATTCTAAATTAAATCACGACTGTAAATCAAGTCTGTCTGCTCTACCAGACACTTTGGCATCACGTGGAAGCCTGATTATATTCCAGAGAGCTTAATTTATTCCAAGCAGTCAAATCTAAGACTTGAAAATGCAGTTTAACTCAATGTAAAACCAATTTTGTCACCAGAAATAAATATGAAAATGAACACAGCTGTTTATCTGTCTCATCAGGTCTGGAAGATTTCACTCCACAACATTTTTAAACCTCCAAAACAAAATTTTGAGTTAATGGACTAAAATTTAGGACTTAAACTGCCAAGAGACTCTTAACACGGGTAAATAAGGCATAGAAAGCAGATTCAGAGTAATACTTTATTCAATACCTTGTTTATATACACGGACACGTTTTAAATATCAAAGTGTGACATCATCTTCCTGCTCCTCTGCTGGTTTGGGTAAAACGTCCTCACTTTTAAACCACAGCGCTTCACTGGTTTGACTGGCGATGATGGCTCGCTCGATGAAATGACCTGGAGGAGGAGAGGATGCTGTAATTCTTAAGAAAACAGAGCTGCAAAAAGCTTCACAACAATCAAACAGGAAGTAAAATGAGGCAGGAAGGACGAAATGTCTGATTTGATGAAACAAGGTTATGTACAAATAAATCAAAAACAAATTTGTAGAAACTAGGGTGCGACTGATACGGGTCTTTGAAAGCCCAAAATAATTTTGTACACGATATCGTTAACATTTTCAAGCCCAAAATTAAAATTATTCAGTGTCTCCCCAAAGAGTTTTAATCTTATGAGAGTGGAAAAGCCTCAGAAAAAGCATTTAGAGAATCAACACTAAAACTGTCCACTGATGAAATCATTTCAGTGTTAGCAGTTCTTTATGGCAGGGCGGCCCTCCTCGTCCAATCAGTGGTCAGGAGAGACTGGGAAACCTTACAGCCTTTGAATGACAAATCTGCATGAATATATTGAAGGATTATGTGAGAAAATAAAATGATCAATGGCAAACTTTCACAGCAGTGTTTCTGTCACTGTAGTCAGGAACACTGACCGCTGACTGGCTGATGTATGATATTTCAAAAAGGCAAATATCAAATGGGTAAATGAGTCTAATCTGACAGAAACCTGTTCCATAAAAGCCTGACAGTAAAAAAAAAATCTGTTTAAAAGTTATTTAAAGGACTACACTGATTTTTGCACAAGCCCAGTCACACCGGGTGAAACCAGGTTTGTGCGTTTATGCACTAAAGTTTAAACTAAACAGGAGGGAGAAATCCACAGTTTTAAATACATAATGCTGAACATAAAGTTTGCATGAACTGAAGTTAAACAGCAGCCTGTGATCTCTCTCATGGTCTGTTTTCCTCTCACATTTTCAGCATCCAGACTACTTTAAATCATTTCATCTCCCTTACTTATTTTTTTTTTTTACTTCCCTTACTTATTTATTCATGTATATTGTTATTTTTGCACCGTTCTCCTTGACGTCATTTGGTTTCTTTTGCTCTTTCTGATTCATTATCGCCTGGATTTGTCAGCACTTTCTTTTCTTTCAGCATGAAAAATTCTTCTAAAGCCCCTCCGGCTTTCTTCTCTCTCACCCACACTGAATGCATTTCCTCCCACTTCTTTCCCACTTTTTCAAGCATTTGCATGTGCAAACTTTTCCTCTCGCTGCTGCCCAAACTGCAGCCATTAACTTCTGCTGAAGCGGCTCTCCAAGAGGCATCAGTGTAAATGAACAAAAATGTATCAAGGACGGTTCAAATGACTCTGGCTATTCACGCGGCTAATTAACGCCAACACAAAGTATTCCAGACATTCAGATCATCTGATCCTTGACTTGTGGGGGAGAGGTAATTAAAAAATGCCCCTCAGTCCTTGCGAGCCTCACTTTAAGAGTCGACCTGCTGCGTGATGTTTGCTGGCACCGAATCAAAAGCCGGCTGTGTGCTCAAACACCCAGGTGGCCTGGCTCCACGTGGAGCCTTCATCGCCAAATCCTGCTCAGCGGTGAAAACTGCAGAGCCGGAACGAGAGATGAGCGAGCGTTTCCAGCAGCAACGGCAGAGCAGAGGACATCAGCCACAGCTGAGCGCGCTGAGCGTGGCGTTCGCTCTGCCAGGGTTTAAAGGTCGAGATTCCCACTGGGGTCGTCAATGCTAAAAAAAATGCAAAAACTGCAAACGCTCACAGTGCTGTAAGCGCTTTGCATATCAAAGTGTGATCACACCTACAGATGGCTTTCTTTGGTCGTGTCCAGAGTTGAAAACTTTACTTTGTTTAGGTTCACGAAGGTCGTGTTCAGACTTGGTTTTAACATCCGTCTCAGCTGATCGGATCACAGATCACTGCTCAAATGAGTTTCCAGTGACTCGTCATCGGATTTGTGATCGACTTCAGATCCATCAGAATTATTTCTTTTCTTACTTTTATTCCTCTTCACCTTATTCCCCCTGTCTCCATCCCTTCTTCCTCCTCACTTCTATGTCCTATGCTGTCTCAATCTTCCCAGTGTTCCCCGCCCGTCCTGTTCCCTCTCTCTGGTCCATTCATGAAGCAGTTGTCCCCAGTCGCTCTTTTATTTGGATTAACCGACAAAGACGCTGCCATCTCGCCACAAAAACAAAGTCCATTCACATTTAAATTTCATACCAACAAATCCGCTCTATCCAACGCTCCTTCCCTCCACAAAGCAGCCAGGTGGTCGGTGGCGTCGGGACATCGGGACGCATTAACACTGCACATGCTTTGTGGCCTGATGCAGCACACAGCACTTCTGATCGGATCACCAGGGACAGATGTTAAAACCAAGTGTGAACCGGATCACACTGACCAACAAGAACGCACTCAGACCTCCATTAAGATCACAACTGGAAGTCACGGCCATGTTTCTGATAAGCTCCACCCCCTTTTGATAAAGCTACTGCCATAGGACACGCCTCTTTCAGACAGTCAGCACTACCTTGACCCATGCAAATCCATCCTGTACCTTCTGAGTTATACAGACGGACGGACAGATGGACGGACATGAACAGTCTCATAACTCCCTGCTGGAGGTTTCACCTGCATGCCGAGGTAATCACAGTCCAACCAGGACTTGTAAACAGAAGTCACATGACTCAGCAGCAGCTTGCTGATTGGACAGAGTTTCTGTTAGAGACCAGACTTCGTGCAACGTCCTCTGACATGATGGACTTGTTTGTCTCTTCTCCTGTGGTGTTCAGACCAGTTAGGAACACATGAAGAAACAGATGAATATGAGCATCAGTCCACACTTCATTTTGTCTCCTTCCACCCACAATGCCTTGTGTTGTGGGCTGGTTTTCTGTACCTGACTGGATTCTGAGACATTTTCAGGTCCAGATGATGATGCTCTCACCTGGACAAACCATCTGAACTGAAGCAGGAAACACTGCAGAGTTTGAATAAACTGTTCTGATTGTGCTGTGTGTGTGAATGCAGCCTTAAGTGAGTGTTTCACTACAAGTTTGCAGTTTCCTTCAGCAATGGCAGACATTTTTAATGACATTTTATTAAATGAGCTCAGTATCAATTATTTTGTCAATTACTCACATTTCTCTCTGTGGTTTAATAAGATTTTATTAGCTCACAATTACACTCAAATCTTATTATTGCTTGTTTTGTGAAGAAAACACAATTCACTGCAGAAAACAGCTCACTTCCTCGTGTTGTTTTAGCTCTCTTTTCTCACTTTGACACTTTGTCAGTGTGTGTCAGCTTGGGGGGAAAGCACTGACTGACTGATCGGCACCCTGAGCTGTGTTACAGGCACAACAAATTATGGTCAATTTCACGCACTAACACACTTGCATTGTTTCAAAAGGTTTTGAAGCCAGCGTCGTGCATCAGAGCACACAAAATTAATCTGAAACAAGAATGCACTGGGGTGGCTGTTAATTTACCTGAGCAGACTAATTAACTGCACTGCATTCTCCCCTGTCCACGTCACTCACCTGTTACCCTGCTTTTCAGCAACATTTAAATATAACCTTTTTTTTCAGTTAAACACCTCAGTTCACTCCACTGAGGCGCTTCGGGGTTAATGTCCCTCCTCTGGAGCCACATGAACCCCCACTGGATCAGGATAAAATCTTTCTCCCCTGTGTTTCCCATTTCTAGTTCCCTCACTGCCTTCTGTCTGAATACAAAAAATACTAAAAAATATGAGTGGAAAAAAGGTACAAAATAAACGCCGTTGGACTCAAATGTACCAATAAACTCAGGAGAAATACAATTAATTAGGAGCATGTTGTTTCACGCCAGTCTGTGTCCGAGTCCGGCTGCAGCGAACCAGGACGGAAAATCAAAAGCTTTTAAGATTTGCTGGCAAATCTTAAAAGCTTTCCCCTTCCAACACTCACTTTGGCAAACTGACAACAATCGATAAATAATGCGCCGGTCTGTTCTATAAAGTGGATCTGGCTGGTAAAACAAAAGCGTGACCAGCGGCAGAAAATAAAAGTTTCCTGCCTTGTTTGGAGTTTAGATTGCCGGAGTGGCCCTGAAGTGTCCGTGTGTGGTGGAGTTTTGTTGAACGTACCGAAGGTGGCCGGCCGGTGGGAGCAGACGTCCACCACGATGGTCTGCAGGTTGGCGAGGATCTGTTCCTTTGACATGTCGAGCTGAACAGAGACAAGACAGACGGGTTGCACAATCAAATGGGCTGCAGCTAATGATTAGTTTTGCTTTTAAATATATTGTTTTTTATCTACTGATTTTCTATCAAGTGTCAAAAATAATGATATGAATAATTGAGAAGTGAACTGATCCAAAATGATGTCTTCAAATTGCTTCCTTAGTCTGACCAGCAGCCAAAAAAAAATGTAATTTTATCATCATATGAATGGAGAAATGGAAGACAACAGAATTTTTCCTCGATAAATGGCTAAACCCATTGACCATTTATTTTAACATAATTATAATATCACTGTTTTTTCCTTTTGTTTTTTCCAGTCAGACATTTTTAACCCCTTGAGGTTTCTTTTTCTTACCTCTAGTGTATTTCTCTTGTCTGGTATTTTTTCCAGGTACTTTTATTTGTGCAAATACACTAATCAATTAGATAATACAATTAAGCAGCAAGCCACTTATCTAAACCTCTGACTTCCAAACTGACAAACAAACACAAGCACAAAATTCACAGCAAGGCAAAACTTTTGTTCTGTTGGAGTCACCTTGTCGATACGAGCAGCAGAAGTAATTTAAAGTGCAGATTAAGCTGTGCAGAGCATTTCACAAAGTGTGACTCGGCATCTTTGTTATTATGAAAATGCTTCAGTGCAGACAGTCAATACAGTGCAGCACTGTAAGCATTTCGTTCCCCTGAAAGAGCCCCAGAGCCTCTGAAACACCAAACACTGTGCTGCAGCGCCACGAGGTGAGGGAGGCGGCTCTGTGACCAGAACGCCACACGGTTGATTTCCAGCTGTATGAACACCCTCTCTGCTCCTCAGGGGGGCGCCGCTGCTTCCAACAGCCTCTGGTTAAGTGTGAACGTGACGGGCTGTGTATTGTTTGACATATTTCTGCACCAGTACTGGTTCCAGTGTCTTGATTTCAATCAAACTTTACTGTGGGGTTTACATTGTGTTCAAGGTCCTCATCGGATTCACAGGACCGTTTGGAAGCTCCCACTTCCAGGTCTGCAAAGTTAGATGTAAAAAAAAAATCCAGCTGTGTTCATGAGCTTCAGGGCTCAGAAGCAGAAATGTTTCACTGGTTTACAAACCACAGCAGAAACGCTTTTAGGTGCTACATGTATCAAACACGACCTTGCTTTTTAAAACTGAAGCTGTGACCAACTGAGGTTTTATCAAATCAAGTTAGGGCTGAACGATACGGCAAAAAAAAATATATATATATATACTGCATTATTTGGACAGATAATGCGATTGGGTTATGACTCACAATTTTAGAACGAATAACTTTTGCATCTTGAGTTTCATTTTCTCTGAAAAAACAATTAAAAATGTTGTAGCTCAGCTTTCATGCGCGAGACATTTTTGATCAGGAATGTTGTTTTTAATTAAAGCCCTCAGTTAAAGGCAACTGAGGGCTTTAATTAAAAGCAACGTTCCTCATGCTCAGTCCGTAATGCGTACACTTGGAAAATAATCAGGTGATCGGACAAATACACTGGAGTGAGCGATGGATTGAAACCACCTCCAGGGGAAATTCCCTTGCTTTTATTTCCCAATTTAAAATTACCTTAACCTCTGGCACTTTAAAAATGTGGCTTTGGGCAAGACACTCTGATGGGTATGAAGGGACAAAAAAGAAATATGCTGAAGTTGATTTAGAAATGTGTTCAGAGCGTAAACACACCCAACATTCCCCAGAGCTTCCTGAGGGTGAACCACAGCCTCACAACTCGTTCAGTTTTTCTGTTTTGACTGCAAGGACTTCAACTGAAAATGTAAAAATGCCCCTTCTTTGCACATTTAAAAGCTGCGTTTAGCTGGTTTGGTCGACAAAAAAATGCACACTATCATCCAGGTTGCTGTAACGACACTCAGCGCTGGTTTGTTGTGACGCACCGTGGCTATTTGGGTTCTGATGTAGCGGTCGTTCTCCACCAGGTACTCATGTCCCGTCTTAAATAATGTCAGCATCTTGGGAATGTTCACGCCCACCGTGCCTGAGAGAGAGAGAGAGAGAGAGAATAATTAGAGAGAGAGAATGAGTAAATTAAAGTTTTGAAATTTAGCAGGTGTTCTATCCTTCCTTAAAGGTCAGTTTATAGTCTGGTGATTTGTGATCGCCTGACAGACATCGCTACAATGTTGCCAACATTCCATCCTCGCTCCACTTTGATTTTGGACGCCGTCGTGCATAATAAGTATAAACACACGAGCGATTACAGAACGCAGGTCCGGTCACTGAGGTCCAATCATTTGCTCCGAAGAGTCAGAAAATCAACAGCTAAATGCACTGTTATGTGCATTTCTGGGATTAACAGCAGCGCTTTTGAAAAGAAAAAAGATGAACAGGTGAAGAATTTATATGAGGGAAGTAAACACCTGAGGGAAAAATCTGGGTATCTTTATCTATTCTGACTTTTTTATTCCATCCTTGTAATCTGCCTGTTCTGTGTCATATGGGCAGGGATGCATTGCAATTTTGTTAAATAAATTTTCAACAAACCTGTGGTCTTCCACTATTATTGACAAAGCTAATATTAGGAGAACAGACATTAGGAGGAACTCTCAGCTGTCGCCATGACAACTGAGTCAGCGATCGGGGTCAAAGTTCGACACAGCTGAAGTCTCAGCGGCGAACAAATATCGCAACCATGATAACCATGGCATCTCTGCAAGTATAAAACAAGCTGCGATTGACCATAAAACCTTTTCATCACAGGTGGCAGCCTTCACAAATCACCTGACTATAAACTGACCTTTAACCTGAGCAGCAGCCAAAAAAAAAAGTGTTAATTTTATAATGACATGAATGGAGAAAAGGAAGACAGCCTTAGCATCTTAGTGATTTCAGTAGACAGTGGTGAGTGGTGAGACAGAGGTGGTTTTTAAATTGCATTTTGAATCATTATTATTATTATTATTATTATTATTATCATTATTATCATCATCATTATTATAATTGTTATTATTGTTATTATTATTATATTT
>OMKZ01021396.1:0-12906 GCA_900302535.1 Neoniphon sammara | reverse complement strand
CTCCCTTTCTTTTTCTTTTCTTTTTCTCTTTTTTTTTTGCATCTGTCCTTTCTCAACTATTTTAGTTCTCTCTCTCTGGCTCTGTTTCTCCCTTCTCCGTCTTCCCGCATGCCGCCTGCTGTTTCCAACGCTTTCCTTTCTCATCTCCCCTCCTCTCCCCCTCCCCCCCTCCATTCTTCAACATCTGCGCCTCCTGCTGTGCTCGCCTCTGTTTTCTCCCTCTCCTTCACCTGCCTTCCCTCTTAGCATTCATTCCCTCATTCGCTCCTTAATTGCGAAGGTCACGATTACCAAATTACGGACTGCTGAATCGTCCTTGACCAGAGAAACTGAACCCTTCCTGGCTCTGGTGGGGCCCGATGCGGCTTGACCTCTCCAGTGAGTCCGGGTGCTTGTGTGTGTCTCAGGTACTGTTAGGTGATAGTGTCATACTCAGTAACGCATAACAGTAATGTGATTACATTTTTCAGCAATGACTACTGTAACAAATTTCAATTTCACTAATTACATTAGTGTGTTACTAATTATACCCCCTCAACCTCTACTTTTCTCTTTTCATTTTTTTTCTAATCCCTGTTTGGTTTTATATGGGCAGATTATGTAACGTATGTACATGGCTATAAAAAATAAAAATGCTGGAGGATATGGATGTTATACTTACTTTCAGCTGCTGGAAGTATTCCAGTATTGTTTTCTTTTAAACAGATGTTTCTTTAGACTATTTGCCAAGATGACGTGCAGTTGCACCACACAGTTTTGCTGATTTTGGCTGTTCATTCGCAGATTACCTTTAATAGAGCATAAGACTGGTATGTTTTAGTTCTGATGTGTTCTGTGTTCCCCTCTATTGCTCAGGTCAGATGTGAGGTTATGTGTGTGTGTGTGTGTGTGTGTGTGGCAGGGAGGGCAAAACGTGATGCAACTAGTAAGGTAATTAAACCAACTGCTCTTCCGGTTCAGTGATCACTGAAGTAATATGATTTACTGGTAAAATGACTAATAATGAGTAATATATTACATTTACTGTGTAACTCACCAAACACTGTTCTAATGACATTTCTAGTGTAATGTACGGTGGCCTGGTGCTCTCACACTTTCCCTCCTCTCCTCTCACCTCTCACTCCCTCTTCCCATCAGTTTTCCTCGTCTCACTCCTCTCCCTCTCACTTCAAAAGTTGTGATTATATTCAGGGTAAAGCGGAGCAAGGGCAAAGCAAGGCCTCCGCCTCTGTAGGGGAGAGGGGGGGGGGCTGCCGGCCAGTCAGACAGTACAGGGCATAAAACACACAGGCCTTGTCATCTCACTGAGTCCCTGCATGCTGGAGTAGCACCACCATTTGTGCATTATTACACCGGCTGAACACGGCACTGCAAGACTGAGCACAGATTTATGGAACTGTGTGTACATTTGTAAAGACAGACAGACAGACAGACACACAGATAGATAGATAGATAGATAGGTAGGTAGATTATTACGGGTAAATTGAAGCTAACTTACCTGTTTGGTAGAACACAAGGTAAATGCAGGACCAGGGAGCACAAGAAAGAAAAGAAGAAAAAAAGAGAAAAGACATTAGATGATAAATTTACCACCATTGCAATATAAATAATTATGCTATGAAACGCGTTTTTACATTCCAGAAATTCCAGATAAAAAATGGCCTATTGTAATTGCTTGAAAATGGCGATATGATTATGCACTTTGCTACAATATCAGTCTGCCTCTAAACTGCATTCATCATATATTTGTACTGTTGCAGCAAAACACTGAGCATGTGAATCCTGACCAAACAACATACAGCAACAACAGTCACTGATGAACCACAAACAGTGGACTAATACAGAGAAAATGCAGCGGCAGGCCCTTTTAAGCTCCTACAGACATCTGCCAAACATGGTGCGTTGCCACCATTATCTTCAAAAACATAATGCGGACTTGGAAGGAGCTCGTCTGCAAGATGAGATTATAGATTCTGTTTACCCACAAAATAAAAGAGCGGCATGCAGGAGAGGGCACGCCAGAGGACATGACGAAAACTACGCCAAGAACACTTTCGAAAAACACTTAATAACACGGTATTCTTGAAGTATACATTTAGAGGAGTGCTGTAGGATCCATTGAAAGGCTAAGAGAAGAGTTTTCTTTCAGAATCATATATCCAAAAACATAACACCTTATCTGGTCAACATCATCATTTGGCATCAATGTAATTAGGACCATGGAGACTTATTTTGGTTATTGGTTTACAACACTTTTTTAATAGCAGCTTTTAAATAGGGCAAGGCAAGGACCTCGCGATACAATATGTATCAAGATAAATGGGTCACATTATGATTTGTATCACGATGCATTGCAATACTAATACAGAATTGGCTGAAAAACAGATACAACAACAACCTAAAACGAAGATGTCATAACACTGTATACAAATGAAGTGCATTAACAATATGTATGGATACAAGGGGCTAGAAAATCAAGTTGTATTTTTCACCACTATATCAATTTTAGATTTTAGATTTATATTGCAATACTCTGCTGTATCAATTATTTGCACAAATTTGCATATTAACTGACATAATCAGATGTATTTTGAAATACTGAGCAATGAACGCCAATGAACGCCAGGGAATGATTTGAAATTTTGCATTTTGGGGCAGAACACTTGAGAAATCTCCTCAAGATATGAGTCTCCTTTGGCTGACTTTTCTGTGTGGGATCACTAAGCTAGGATCCTATTTTCCTTCCCCACATGTTTAATAAACCCTGTGCACCAGGAACATGATTGGAAGACAATGCACTGTGCATTTCCTTTGATTTAAGAGAGGCTGGGGAGCAAACTGAGAGGAGTACACAACCTTTTGTTTGATCAGAGCAAATTGATAAAAGAGAGCGGCTCTGCAGATGGATACCGAAAAGGCAAACATCTGAGTAACGTTTTCATCATCACATACCGGGGTGGATCTGAACCAAGTGGATCCATACAAATGTTGTGTTGCCGTTTCGAATCACTGTGTTAGTTTAATTGGATAAAATAATTCACGGATGCATGAGTGCACATACATCCCAGCCCCCCATGAAGAACAGTGGCAGCAAGGCAAACATCAGGAAGTGGGATAGTGGAAGGATTAACCATGGATTGTGTGTTTTTGCTTGTGTGCAAATGAAGAAGACGGGGGAAAAAAAACGAAAGAAACGACAGCCAAAATCCATAAATATAACTTTCATCATTTTTGCTTTAAATGCTGTAGTAGGCGTATATCTATCGGACTGCCATAGCAAAAACACACTCCACACATATACACAGGCCTAGTTACACAGACCCAGATATAGAGAGAGAAAGGAACAGAGAGAGAGGGAAAAAGAGAGAACGAGACCACAAGAAACTTTAGAAAGTGTGTATTTGCATAATCTCTTCTTTGCAAAGAGTCTAGGGGAGGAATAATAAGCTAGAGAAAGCCATCGTCTGCCAACACAGTGTTGAGCCAAGCCCCTATGTGTGTAAATGGCTGCGCGCAAGATATACCCTAACTCTCAGCAGGAGATAATAGGCATGTGCTGCGTCGCTCAATTACATGTTCACTCTTATTCAGCGCATGTGGGCGTCGGGATCCTGCATTTGATTTCCCCACAGATGTAAATAAAAGAAAACAGCACCATGAAATTTTTACCCATCCTCTGAACTTTCATTTATTTATTCATAGCCATTGTGAGTCAGGCTAAGGTATGCTGTTTTTTCCAAGTCTGAAGCAAATATGTTGCACGCAATGTTGCATAATTTCTTTCACGCCGGGTATGTAGTAGCCGGTAGTATGCAGTAGACTAGGGAGCTGCACGCTGCAAGTTATTTAGTCTCTTGTGTGGTGTTCAGTGCTTATTTCAAGTGCAATTTGTCTCAGAAATACTGAAACAAGGCAGAATAAAGCAAATCACCCCACTAATATCACAAATGACACTTCATTTAAGAAAATCCTTGAAGTAAGTCTATTTGCATTGGAAACAAGGGGAATTATCTCACTCAGTGTTATTGAATAAATGAATTGGATATTTTTTGGAAGCCCCTAATCAAGAGATACCATCAACAGAATCCTGCATGAAGCCCATTCACACATCAATTTACTGACTATGAAGCGCCTCAAGCAGTGACGTACTTATAGATCAATCTACCCATCATTAATTGCCATTAAAACCTCAATCACAGTGACCTTTCCTTAGGGAAAAAAGGGGATCAGGAGAGGATGCTCGGTTGTCCCTGTTTTTAATTGACACCAATCAATTGTTACTTGTGTTTGCCTTGTAAATCAGTGGCTTGTCTAGAAGGGAAGTCTTTAGAAATGTCAAAATGTCGGCAAGTTCAACTCGGCTTTTCAGTTAAAAATTCCATCCAGGACTGTGGAATCTATCACAGCCCTTCACTAAACTGTAACGTAGCAGGGCAGATTGCATGCGGAGTGCACCGAATACTTTTCAGACCTTCACTAGAAGGGGGCATGTAATTGGCCAAAGATCCGTTTTTTATGGTCAAATCCAAGATCAAAACGTCTTTCGCCATCTTCAAGAGGCAGCTGTCGATACTGGAGCTCCTAGCTGACCATCAGCACGAGCCCAGAGAGAGATAAGAAGAGTGCGATTCAACATTTGACTGATTTTTCCCCCCCTCACACGGACCATCCAGCATCAACAAGCCAGCCAGCAAGAGTCCAAAGATAGAAATAACCAGACACAGCATGATGGACATCGACAATTATCGCATGTGTACGGTGTCATTAATCTGTCACTAAATGGAAGGGTCATTAATTGACTGTGATTGTGAGGCACCGTGAGTGATAGTTGAAATTAACTTCAGTTGTTGCAGGTTTTTTTTTTTACAGATAGCTTGTGATGAAGATCAAGCCTTGGCCTGGTTTCTAGAGTTCAGTTTGCTTGCTGCTCTATAATTTGGATGTCTTGTTCTGTGCCCTGAGGGCCCCCAAAACAGAGCGGATGCTGCAATCCTTTGAAATCGACCGAAAAAAGGCAGAGGAGCGATATCATTGGTTGGTCGCTAGGCAAGGAGCTTATCTTTGTTTCCGTTTAGCAGGCGACTTCCTGTTCAAGCTCACCACATATATACACACACACACATTGTTCTGGATTAATACGCTTATGAGGACCTTCAATGACTACATCCATTACCCATCCCCTAAAAAAATTACCCCTTAAAAGAAGTAAGGGGGTAAAAAAATCCATATCTTTCTATCCTTGTGTGGACAAGTGTAGAATACAAGAACACACACACATACAAACAAAAGGGGGCATGCAAACATAATCACATACATTCATATTTACACAAACCCACCTTAAGGCAAACACACATATAGCGGTGGTATTGACATATCTGTTGGAATGCATTTCCCAGTCTCTGATTTGGCCATAATCCACGTCTGTAAAGCTGACTCATAAATGGTCTCAATGGGTATGTGACGTGTTTATATACAAGGAGATGGGGGCTGTGCTGTTATTCAAGGTTACTGGCTTGTATATGTGTCTCACCTCCCTGCAATGTTCTTCATTCTCTCTGTTTTCTCTTGGTCCCTTTGATCATGTACAAGCATCAGTGGTGGGCAAAGGTGAGGGAATGCAGACGTAAGCAGGTTTGCCACAATTAGTTGTTAGGGCATGTGCACACAAACATGTATGCACCCAGATCCACACACACACACACACACACACACACACACACAAACATCTAAATCCCAAACCACAATGAGGTCAAAGCACAGGTCTACAGATTGAGAGTAAATAAAGTTGTGCTCATTTTATCCCTGTCTCTGTGGGCTGTATATGTGTGTGTGTGTGTGTGTGTGTGTGTGTGTATAATACAGAGACCAAATGTGCTATTTTTCCTTAAGGACATTTGTAAAAGCCACTGTCGCACTTTCACCTACAGAACGAAGGTGGTTGTTCAGGTGCATTTACAGAGCACTTTACCCATACTTCAGATAACATCAATAGCAGTGTAACACAACAGATTTTTCTTCTTAAATCACATGTTTACGATGCACCATAATAATTCTGTGATTTCAGTCAGTAGAACAGTAGAAACACCCACACTGTGCCTCGCTGTGATGTGAATTTAACTTTATTGTAGGAAGCCGTGTATATTTTCCAAAGGGACAAGAAAGAATAACAATAAATAGAAAAATGTGGTAGATATGCCCCAGGTCTGACATCAGCTTGCCCTCTCACATTTACTGATGCTGAAAAGTCAAATCCAGCTCGCTGGCATATTGGTAATGCAAAGGCTACAAACTAAATAATTCTTCTCTGCAAAAATGTCCATTTTATCAAGTTATTTTCTCTGGTATTGAGTCTTAAAATCTTGTTGAACATACGCCTGTGGAAATCTAATATATGAACATGTATCCCCCTATACCAGAGAAATGTCATATACATTATATCTATCTATCTATCAATCTATCTGTCTATCTATGTATCTATCTATCTGTCTGTCTGTGTTCATACAGTCTATGAAAAAGTGCCAAATACATTTCATATGTGGGTATTGATATGAACATGCTATATATGATATAGAAATCCCCTACTTGTATGTTACATCTCCATATGGGGTAAAAAGTTTGCTCACTGGCACTGAATACATGATGTCACTTGCTTCAAGAAAATGCTTGGAAAAAAAATGAATTTAAAAAAAATTTTTTATTCAAAACACAAGAACTTTTACTCAGCTGACAGATGTTTTGTATGTGTGCCGCATTCAGATTATTTTTTTTTATTTTGCACAGTAACAAATAAAAGTTTATACAAGTTTCCATCTACCAGTTCCAAACCGCATTGTACTCAATGAGCTCTTTGGCTCAAACGCTGCTTGTCTGGAGAGTGCCGGCTGCTTATCAATATATCTGCTCGCAGCTAACAAGAAAGCCGTTTTTTTCCCACACAGGAGCGATACTGCCGAGCGTTCGGTGATTGATCAGGAATTCAGAGACACGGGGACTTCTGTCAATGGGACATTTGATGCCATTTCCTCTTCAAACGATTTCCTGTGTAATGTTTGTTTTCCCTCGCTGACATTTTCTCCCAGCGTGCTTCACTCTGTAAGCTGACACACAACATTGTTTGCGTGACAGATGTAGGGGAACATACCTAACCTGTATCTCCTCCTGTATCTCCTCGTGCTTAAGATAAACGTCCCCATCTTCAACTGATACTCTAAGTGCATCCATTACGGTTCTTCTTTGCGTGTGTATGTGTGTGTGCACGCGTGTGTGTATTACAACCAGTAAACCATACACAGACAAAGGACCATGTCTGTGTAAAGTACTTAGACGAGAACTTGTTATGGAATGGAGAGGATGCCACAGAGCTTTATGCAAACGAACATACAAATTGCGTGCAGAGCAGCAGATGTATTGTGCGCACGCACACACACACACAAAGAAACACACACACACATCCATGCACACACAGAGCCAGATAGGTCTATTCGGCTGCTCATCCCAATTGAGAGGGCCTTTGATCAAACATCAAACAGATAACAACCTGGGAGACAACACACATACGCACAAACACACACACACACACACACAACAGAATGTCAGAATGCGTGTGTGGAACGGGTATATCCTGGGAACTATTGAGCAGAGGGGTACGAGCAGATGAGTGCAACTAGAATTGAAAGAACAGATGGATTGAAAGCACGCAAGGAAGGAGGGATTGGAATTTGGCTCGGAATAAGGGATGACTTTTCTCATCGCGCGGCGTAGAGGAGTGTTGTTCGCCGCTGCCGGCTTTGTGTGTTTCATATAGAGGTATTCTCAGGAAGGCATTCAAATTTATTTTCCAACAGAGGCTTATGGCACCGCGCTCATAGCAGCCTTGCTCTCCCACACACAGATTTGAAGAGAGGAACTGGCTGTCACTACAATGTGCTCCGATTCAAAGGATTTTATTCATATCTGATTTGCATAAGCAAACAAACGCTTCCCCAAATATGGACAAACAAGCATGGATGGAGATGTACATGCATGTGCATATATATGGTGTATGTGAAATGCACGTGCACACACAAACGCACGCAAACCCTTCTTGACCGGCAAGAACACCTCTCTAATATATGAGTCTTTAATGAGGAGGATAATGTAGGCAGCCAGTTGTTCGCTCTGCCTCTCCTCCAGACCCATCTTCAGTTCTTTACCTCCCTCTCTGCCTCCTCACTCCTCCTGGATCCCTTTCTTCCACCTCCCCACCTTCCCACTCCTCCTCCTCCTCCTCCTCTGCCACCTCCTCTGTCTAGCAGCAGCAATTCAGTTTTAATTGCTTTCTGAGTCACCTAATTCCACTGAGGAAAGACCGAGAATGTGAAAGAGAGAGATGGAGAAAGAGACAGAAAGAGAGGGTATATTTAAACATTTAAAGACTCACACACACACACATACATACACACACACACACACACACACACACACACACACACACACACACACACTTCCTTGCCCTGTCTCTCCCCACCTCTCGCTCTCTTCCTAAGGTCTGACTTCTCAAAACTTTCTCACTCAAAACTAATCCTCTCTTATCCCTAAAAGTCCAGAAAGCGAGTCCTCAGAAATGAAGAGCATGTCTCTTTTACCTTGACATATATACTGTCCTGTTCAGGGCTTGAAATTTACACCCATCTCTACCAAATATGGCAAAAAATAAATAAAAAATTGTGGAGTATGGGTGGGGGGTTGTTGCACTGAATTGTACCGACCACTGTGGCGGATCATTTCTTCATGGTTTTCAATGAAAGAAGCTATTTGTATATGTGCAATGCCTTCCAGAGAAAGAAACCCAGTCTTGTTTCATAAAATCACTGTTTTCCCATGAATAATAAAGATGACATCTCTGCTTTTCATTTCCCTGCTAGGGACTTGTCTTTTTATAGGCTTCCCTATTGTGTAACTATCAGAGAAGCCTTCAACAGCAGCATCTAGCTACTGTATACAATGCATGGTCTAATGAGCCAATCAAGCTGCCATTATGTCATTGACTCAGGCGTCCTCTGCTGTACTCAAAATGAAAAGCTCATTAAAACTCACTACATGGATAAAGTAAGGTAGAGCCAATTAATCTTTTTTATTAACTTCAACTATTGACCAGAAACTCAAACTGATTTATCTCATAGCTCCAAATTCCTTGAAAGGCAGATACCTAAGACATTATGTATGATGAGGTGTTACCACTTCACTTTGTGTTGTGGCATTCTTTGTCTCATCTATTAATACACTATACTGTGACATATCAGAATGCATTACTGTGCTTATATCATGACCACTTGCCAATCATAAATTAAAAAAAAGAGTTAATTAGAGTTGCGAGTTAATTCATTTAAGGAGTGATATGCTCTAAAACTAAAAAAAATAATGCCTGCACTACAGCTCAGACTAATATCTGGGATAGGCTAGCAATGGAGATGCTAACAGATAATTCGGCAAACATTGTTCAACTTGAGCCACAGCATTGTACATGTCATGGGTTTGCCAAAATAGAATAAAATGCAGCACATGTCTATGTAAAAATGTCATGTCTAAATGTCTAATCACAATGGTTTTGAAACCATCAGGGCAGGGCGGCTATAATGACTAACATAGGCTAACCTAGTTAGCTTACTGTAAGGCAACTAGTTAGTGCAGCTATTTTGTGCGTAGCAAGGCTAACATAGTAAGCTTAGTGTAACGCAACTAGTTAGTGTAGCCATTTCATTTTAGCTGTTTATTGTTAGCTACATTGAGCTTAACTGAGCTGATGTATGGCTTTAACAGACACCCTTCAGCCAATCAGATTCAAGCATTTGCATCTGTTGTGGTATAATTATAAGTAAATTATGAATGTGGATAAAATGATGAGTTTTAACATGCAACACACAAACCAGTGTGTATGCAATGTGGTGATGATGATATGATAAGATGAAATGGACACATGGATATACACTGGAGACTCTCTTGGCGTTTTAGATACACCTTGGAACTGTGCTAGACTAACCGCAACTCAATACTAAAAGAGTAACCTGTAACTGGATGAAAGTTTAAACAATAAAGGCTCGATGTAAGGAGGTAGATGTACATTGAAGATGAGGAAAAGTGTTCAATAAAGCCAGCACGCTCCTTTCAACTCTCCTTGACTGCTTCAGTCTTTTTTTCTGTCTGTTTCAAGCTTTGAAGTTGAAATCAAGATCTTCTCTTCACACCAGTAACGGTGAGTGGACAGAATTGATTTCACGTGGATGAAAGACAGACCTTAAAAGTGTCTGTTGGTGTGTGTGTGCATACTTCCATGTCCAGAGCCTAGGTCTTTTGCCAGTAAATATGTGAGTATACATTTTCTATATCATTGATAACTTTGGTACCACATTTATCCATTTTATATTTTGATTTGTGCACTCTGCAGGTGAATTATTTATAAGGTAAACATCAAAGTAGTTGAGAAGGTTCTTGTCAGTTTCAATCTAAGGAGGTTTGTCTCTTTATATATCTTTCTGTCTTCCTTTGCTCCCCTCATGGTTGTATTTCCCTTTAATAGATAAAGAATACTGAACGCGCGTTGCCTGTTTTGTATCAATCTCCAGGAGAGAATCCACATTCATCAATATTCATAAGTGGGTCAGCAATTGTATGGTGACAAGATTCGATCATGAAGAAAAATGGCATCTGTCACACCTCTCCTCCATCAGTGATCACCCCAGTGATTGCACTTCAAGTCCTCAGTCGTGGAGCACGCTATTCAAATCGTGCATTGTAGCCTTAATAAAGGGAAGGCAAAGTTGTCTTCTTTGTCTTGGAAATGTGACATAAACAGGTGCATGGACTTTTGCCCTTTAAATATTAACATGATTATATCAGCAGTGCTTTTTTCTTCTCTTTCTCTCTCTCTCTCTCTCTCTCTCTCCTCTCCCTCCCTCCCTCCTCTCATTTGTGCCTTTCTTTTATGCAGCACACCTCTACTCTCAGTATTAAGTAATGACATCTCCGTACCACCTAGTTTCCTGCACTGTATTGCTAACAATACATGAGCTCTGGTTTACATTTGTATCACCTTGACAAAAGCTAACAAAGCAGCTCCCTGACACATTTGTGAGCGCTGATCAAGCCCTCGCGTCTGCTCAACATTTTCTTGCAGCACAATAGCGGAACAGTATGGCAGTTTACTCTACAAAAATTGTCAGTGTAATCTCTCACTGCCCGCTGTCACTTTTAATGAAATGTGGCTCGAGGTTTGCCTTAAAACTTTTCTTCTAAAGGTACTGCGTGCAGTAGACAGTGCTGGCCTACAATACTGACAGTCTTGTTGGTTTTTGCTGAGTCAGGCTGACGCTGTGAGTGTGCATGCACGCAATGGGTTGTGTGCATGCATGGAGCTGCATAATGGCCAAGAGTGTGAGTGTGTGTGTGTGTGTGTGTGTGAGAGAGAGTGTCTGTGTATCCAAATGTAGCAGTGTGCACACATGCATGCATAGGGAGCCTTCAGAAACACCACATTTTCTTTCACTGCCGTTGAATTAAACATTTTCTCCATGATTGACGATTGAGCTGCCTCATGCTCCACACGCTTACCTCCAGACCCAGTTAAGCAGCTATTGGGAAAAATGAAAGAAATGACTGTGCATAAGGCCCAGCACCACTGCATAAGACTGTCAAACTGAAGGCAACCAAGATTTTTTTTTTTTTTTTTAAATAATCTGAAAGCATGGAATCAAAAGCCAGACAGACTCCTGTCCATCTAATTTTTAAGCTGGTTATGTCATCAGTGCTCTTTTCTTTCTCTCTCTGCCCCTCTTGTATCTTTTATTCCATTGCCAGCTCTCTCCTGCTTATTTTCTTGTGCCACATTGGACAACAGCAGATTTATTGTCCGTTCTCAATAAAGGATCGATAATGTTTGTGTGTGTCTACATGTGTCTGATTGTGTCTTCACACGTGCATATCACTGTGTGTGTGTGTGTGTGTGTGTGTGCTGAGGGAAGGGTGTTTTAGGGCTTAGACAGGATTGGGCCAGCCACAGTGACTCAGACTGGTGTTTTTTCATGCATTATTACAAAGCTATTTTTACGCCCCCACATCGTTTTCTCCCTTTCTCTTTCAGCCCTGGTCTGGTTTTATTTGCCTCCAAAGTGATTTTTTTTCATCCTTTTGTGGCCAGACACTGGTAAACTGCTATAGTCAGTGACATCGTGATTTTTTTTTTATTATTTTTTTAAAGTAATATATCACTTTCACATGGCATTTGCAGCTTCTAACATGCATTAGTCCGAGATGTGTTCAGATCCTATATTATCTGTCCCCAGTATCCATAATGATGTCATAAGCTCACTTCTGATTTGCCAGAGGCATACAGTAAATTCTATTTATAACACATTCAAAGCATGATGTGTTGCTCTGCCATTTTCTTCATGATTTTTATATGGGGCCCTGGATTTGCCCATTTTTAACCATGCATACACAGATCTGCACTGGCGAGATTCTTATTCTTGTGTAAATGCTTATCTAAGAACATTTGAAGCTGACTTTGTGTACTGTCATAGCAGCAAGTTTACATTTTGATAGACCATATATATTCAACCACATGAAAAAAATATATGGTATAAAATGGCCATAATAACATAATTTATGATATAACAATGTCCATTGGACATGAAAATTACTTTGGCAAGGCTGCAAGCATTTATCTGATGTGTTTACAGTTGACTTTGAAGCCGCAATACATCAAAAACTCAAATTCTAGCATGCTATTTTTTTTTTATACAGCCAGTGTATTGCATGTTGGTGTTGCTTGGGTTTGTATATGCTTGTGTGTGCCAGTGAACGTCATCAGGGTATGCTCTAATATGCACAAAGGTATCGTACAAATATGCAGACAGGAAAGTCATTCCCAAT
>OMKZ01021394.1:0-14185 GCA_900302535.1 Neoniphon sammara | reverse complement strand
TGAAAATAAGTTTTTCATCATTTCCATCTTTTTTTTTTTTTCAAATTATAAACCATTGTCATAAAGGTTTTCAAAATGAAATAAAATGTTCAGCTTATCTTTATAAATTCTGTTATACTGCTCAGTTAGCAGATTAGATTAGTTAGATTTTAAAGTTTGCCGCCTAATGCTTTGACAGCCAACTGCCTTATAAATTGGACAGTACAGTACAAATGGATGAACATGACAAAACAATTAATTTTCAGTGAAGGCAAGAGTGAATATTTACTGTATAGCCTATTTCAGCCCAGGTGGACAATGGGCAACTCTACAAAGCATATACAAAGGCAAGTGAACTTGCTTGAGGACCTAGAGGATGTTTTGCCTCTCATCCAAAAGGCCTATTCAGTTCTTCAGGCTTCTCCGAACTGCAGCACTGTAGCACTTTGTACAGCACTTAGAAGTACCATAACCTGGATGAATGAGAATCTTCACAGATCTACAAAGTATTGCCTCTATTTTCAAAATGTAAAGAAAATGTCCAGTTTATCCTTGTTAATACTGTTGACAGTGTAGCCTAGTATCAAGAAATTGATAAACCTTCAGAAACATGTTGATTTGTATTGGAAATAATCTCACCACACTGGTAGAGAAGAATAACCTTTTCTAGCATGCAGTGACACCCTCCGAGGGGACAGCCAAGAACCGGGTATGACAGATGTCAGTTCATGTCAGGCTGTGCTGGAGGGATCTCAGTTGTCTGATTGAATCAGGATTGATTTCAGTATCCATTGCTGCACCCTTCTATCAGCACAGGGTAAAGTTTGTACAGCACAGAAGTGCTTGCTGCCTTAGAGAAAGTGGTGAACTCTTGTGGTCAGATAAAGGTGAAGCCTTGCACCCTGTTAAATCTTTCAAACTCATGAAACATGAGCAAAGTGAGGTGGCAGGGTGCACAGCTGCTGATAAATATAAACTGTGAGCACAACAATTTGATAAATGGAGATTGGATGAATGAAAGGGTTGGATTTGTTTGGAAAAGTTTGCAGAAAATTGTGCGGAAAATTGTGCACTGCTATGAAAAGATTGGAGTGATGAAATAAGATAGTTTCCTCTCCCAAACTTTCTTCCTGAACTTAAAATAAGAAAAGAATAGATCTACTATGTGTCTTTTAGATGCTCATTCCTAGATCAGTGAAGACAAAGAAAAGGTATAACAACAGAGGCATTGTGAAGGTTATCATCATGAGCATCATTGCTGAACCCTGTGAAGAACTATCTCAAAATACATCAAAATCAAATTGTGATCACACAAGATTGATGTTGCATTCTATAGTATCTGTCAGTTGTTTTCTATCATTATTAGGGCTGGGTATTGAGTTCGATACTTTTTTTAGGCACTGACCAAATTGCCTCGATACTATCAAGTATCAAAAAATGTCTTGTCATTTGGTACCAAATTTCAATACCTATGGGGTAAACCTCGCCAACGTCAGTGAGCAAATAAGCATGCAGCATGTTTGATGTGCCAAACTCTAAAAGTGCTGGTGATTGGCTGTGTCCAGGCATCGAGGAAAAACACTAGTTTATGCCGGTTACACCCACAAACGTGGCTCACACAGGAAGCTGACGTGTTGCGTGTATGCATGCCAACCATCATTGGTGTAAAAGATGTGGAAAAGATCCAAAGTGTGGCTACATTTCAGCAGGGCCGATGCCAGCAGTGCACAATGCAATATTTGCGACAAGGTAATTGCTGCCAAAACTGGCAACACAACAAATCTGATGAAGCACTTGACGGTGCACGGAGTAAACTTAAGAGCAGAAAGTTGCTCTGTCTTTGACTGCAAGAAGATGACCGAGACGGAGCAGTCATACTCTCACCGTCCTCCTGCAACATATCCTCCTTCAGCACATCCATGACACAGGTCTTCCTCCGAAACTACTGATCAAGACAGCAGTGCTGGGACTTCGACAGGTAACATTAACAATTAGCAAACAAAAAAATGTGGCTAACTTTTAGTGTTACATGCATGTTTACTACAGTTAAGCTATCTGTATGCAGTGACTTAGTCCTATAAGCTGGGAGCTACATGACCTTACATATTATTTGCATGTATGGCTATAAATGGCGAGTTAAATAAATGCTAAAATACATTAAGGTTGACAGTAACAGTAAGGTTGACAGAAGATTGTGTTTTTTTCTTCACTTTGGTTCACAATAGAGGCCAAAGCTCTCTGTCCTTGAGGAGCTATTTGCTGAAGAGGACATAGCAATTGAGGTAAGAACAGAGACCAGTGTCAACAACATTGCAGAGAAGATTCAGGCAGAGATAAAGCACTACAGAGGTCTACCATCTACGCTGTTCTCAGTGAGTCCAGCAATGGTGGTGGGACATGAAGGACACTTTAGTGTCTTTCATGTCCCACCATGTTCAGTTCTGGTAATCTGAAGGCAGCCAATTTGAGTTCTGCTTTCGTATGTTAAAAAAAAATGTATGAAAAAGAGAAGGAACTGAAAAATAAAACCAAAGTTTTTCAAGGTTACGTGTAACGTAATTTTTCTAGAACAGATTTTTAAAAATTGGTATCGAGAAAAGTTCAGGAACCGGTATCGAAGTCAAGGTATCGATATTGGTATCAGTATCAATATTGAATATTTTTGAACGATACCCAGCCCTAATCATTATATGTGAATATTTCTCCTCTCCTTTGTTTTTGTGCTACTAGGGCCCAAGGACAGCTGGTCCGTCTTGTCTGTCCATTCGTTTGTTCAATTCTTTACTACAAGGCAACATATCTTGAAATCTATCAGCAGGGATTACCATGGAATTTGGTGAGCACGTTCATGCTCCCCAGAGGATTAACCCTATCAGTTTGGCTGACCTTATGACCATTCCTCTAGTACCACCCTCAGGCCAAAATGGCAACTTTGCACACAAGTTATCACAAAATGTAATCAGTGGATTGCAGTATTTGGTGAGTGTATTCATACACCCCAAAGAAAGATTCCTCTTTGTTGTGGTCACCCTATGAACTTTCCTCTTGTGCCACCCTCAGGCCAAACACTGTCTTGACTTATACACATATCTCTAAATGTAATGGGAAGATTGTCAAGTCATTTGCTCAACATGTTCATGCTTCCCAGGGAATGAACACTATCAATTTTTGGCATCACCATCACCTTTCCTCTAACTCCACCCTTAGGCCAAAATGACAAAACTGATATCTCACAATCTGTTGGGGAGATTGCCATTCCTTTTGGAGAGCACATTCATGCAGGATGAACTCAGTTTTGATGACCTCATGACCTTTTCCCCAGCACCGCCTTCAGGCCTCTGTGTCAAATTTGTTATCTCCGGATCTGTTGGGCAGATTACCATAAAATTTGTAGAATGATTTGTAGAATGATTGTAGATTGTAGATCATTTGTAAAATGACCCTTGTGAACTATGGTGACCTTATGACCTTTCCTCAAGTGCCAACTTCAGGCTAAAATGGACAAACCCCATTCTCCCAGCACTTGCATTCCTCAGACATGCACCAAGCCAGCAGTTGAGGGCCCATGCTAGTTCATATGTGACTTACCAGTCAACTTTAAGCTTGAAGGGATTTTTTTATGGACAGTCACAGGGAGGAATTCCCAGATTCATCCAAATGAAAACACCATGCAAATCCTTGCTTTTGTTGTTGTACAGTAGTACAGTATTCATGAGAATATTTGACTCGCAGTATCTTTAAGTACAAGTTTACTTCAACGCGTAACTTAAACTCCTGAGATCAAACTTGGAGAAAAAAGATGCTAAAGCTTACAGTTTACAAAAACAATTTTTCCCAGGAGTCGATGTTTCTTATCCCACATTGACAGTTTGTGTCACCTTCAGTTACCATGACAAATGCCAAAAAAAATAGTCGCTATGCAAACTCACGCACCTAAACTCCAAATCTCCCTGTGCTCTCTATGCAAACTCTATTTCACTCTCCTTTCAAACAGAATCATGCCACAAAGGACATTTTCTAAAGAGCCTTTAAAAGATTTGAGGCACCCAAAAACTTTTTGGACACTTCAAAAGCCTTTAAAGAATACATGGTCGAGGTCTTTGTAGAAAAGTTGGCCTCGAGTTCTTAGGAGTGGACATCCCACAGGTAATGCCTTGGGCTAATTTCACTTACTGTAAGATAGATGGATGGGAAGAGGAAAAAAAGGAGAAGAAAGAGACAGAGAGGATAGAGTGATGGGGTGAAATGGGGAGAGAGATGGGAGGATAAAGAGAGAGAAAAAAGAAAGGGAAGCAGAATGAAGGAAGAGAGGTGAAGATGGTGGGGGAGGGGTGTGTGTGAAAGAAATAGGAAGTGATGGGATGAGTGTGTGTGTGTGTGTGTGTGTGAGAGAGAGAGAGAGAGAGAGAGAGACCGAGATCTGTACCTCATGAACATTAATTACACACATTTCTTAAGTCAAACAGTATGCCTGCGAAAACAAAACAGTTTTCTACCAAATTAAAACTTGATTTGTATTTGATCGTCCGTTAAGCCATTTTGCCACCAACAAACAACTTGAAAGCAAAACAAGCTGGCAATGAAAAGTATTTTCTGTTCCAATTATATTATAAAGGGCAGTTCTCTCATACACTTTCTTGGTTTTACGCCCATTTGTTTCCATTACAAGTGCACTTCTTGCTTTATTAAGGGACCGGCAACAACCAAATTATTCGACTTAAAGGACTTGGCATTAGACATTTTCTAAGCGCACAAATGTACACACACACACTCGCACATACTCGACACAGTCTGAAACTAAGATGTTTGCTTCTAAATAATTGAGTGTACAAAGAGCAGAAATAACCTTGTTTCTTTTTCGTCAACAACATCTAATAATGAAGTCGTTCTTTTTCATTTTCCAATTTCTTTTCAGGATTTGATTAAATCTGTCTGGTGGCCATGCGTGTTGACATTTTATCATGTATTAAAAATGATTTTGTTTGGGATCCTGGGTCATGAAGCATTTTCTTTGTATGGGAGACAATCCCAGCTGTCATTTACAAGGGAAAATGCATAAGTCTCTCTTTTTTCTGCTTGTCTTTCGCTCAATACACAAGGACAAGCCGCTTCCTCTCTCACTTTGACTACACCCCCCTCTGTTACATCTCTCCCCCTCTGTCCTTCTATCTCGCTGTCTGATAAAAGTTTTTTCCAGGAACCAAGCATTATTTTTCTCATTTGTTTCCATTAGTATCGGGAGCATGCAAGGCGGTGTTTCCTTTTGATGGTTGGGTTGCTTTGCTAATAGGTGGCCCAGTGCAACAGGGCAATGATGTGTGGGAGTATATCTAAGTCTGCAGCATCTCTCTCTTTCTCTGTCTCCTCTCTTTTGTCTCTTTGTTGCTCTTCCCCCTCCCTCTCTTTCTCGCTTCATCTCTCTCACCCACCTTTCTTTCTTTCTTTCTTTCTTTTTTCTCTAGTCATGTGGTGCAATTTATGTAACTCTTCTTTCTCTTTACCTCTACCTTCTTTCTCTTTTCATAGCAGCTTTGTGGTTATGTCACATAACTCCGAGTAACCAAGGCTAGTGCCATGCATGGAGGTCCATTAGCGGTGCACCAATAATAGCTAAAACAACCAGGAGGATATCTGGAAAAGATTGCTGTGATGTGCCTGTTGTGAGTAAAAATGAAGCATCTAATAAGGAAGATTTATTCCTCACAAATTTAGGTTACTGTGACACAGTTAATTTGTCTTTAGCCCTACCTCTCACTAACTCTGAGTTGTAGCTTGAGTTTTTTCTTTTTTTCTTGCTTTTTTTCTTGCTTTTTGTTGCTTCTTGCTGGATACGTTAGCTAGTGTTAAAATGAGCAAGACAAAGGTGGTTAGCTAAAAAGCTCATTGACGATTTTTTTTTTTATGATAGCATGTATTGCTTGCTTCTTGCTGGATATGTTAACATTAGCTAGCTTTTTTGGTTTGTTTTTTGTTTTTTACGTTAGCATGCATCACTTGCATTTTGCTGGATGTTAGCTAAAAAATGAGCAGGATATATGGGTGGGTGACTAGCTAGCAAAAAGCTTGTTGAGGAAATGCTCAGTTCCCAGTCAAAAACATTATTTTATTATCCATGTCTGTTCAGTTCTGCTCAGCTGGACAAATTGTACATTTAGAAGCACAAACAGCCATTTACAGTCACTGCTGCCAAAATGCTGAAGACCTTCAGTATGGCCTCCAGAGACTGTTACACCACCTGAACGTGTCCTGTAGGAGGTTTTTTTCAGGCACAATCATGTTATTTATATTTGTCTATTCATTCAGTAGTCAGGTGTCCAAAGACTAAACTTTCCTAACCTTTGAATCTGCCTGCCTCCTCTCTCTCCCTCTCCTTCATCCCTCGTTCCCCTCTAATCTGTCTACTCTGCTCTGACACAAAGTTTCTCCAGGACGCGGTGCTATTTTTGTCATTTGTTTCCATTAGGATCAGGAGCAGGCGAAGCACTGTTTTCTTTTGATGGCTACTTTGCTGATAGGTGGCCCAGTGTAACAAGACAATGATGAGGGGTTGGAACAGAGCAGAATACAGATGAAGCTGCTTCTGCTGAATGTCAATGGGAGGCGGGATTCAGGATGTCTGCGTGTTTGTAGAGGTATATATATATGTGTGAGCATGTGCCTGATTTGAATGACAATAATGGTGCATTTGTCTAAGTGTCTGTGTGTGTGTGTATGTGTGTGTTTGCATGTATGTCGCTTGCTTCTGTTTGCTCTATGTGTCCCCGCATGCCTCAGTATGAGTGTGTGTCTGTGCGTGTCTACCTCTGTGTGAACGTGTGCATGAGTGTGGTACTGTTTACCTGAGTGCATGCACATATGTGCTGTGTGTGTGTGTATTTGTGTGTGCAATAGTGATTTCTTACAGAGACCTGAATGGCAAAGATGTTTATATGCATGAGTCTATAGGTCTTTCCCTTTACCAGTGTTGATGTTATCCATCTGACTGACGGGCACACACACCGATACCAAGCTGTGTGTGTGTGCGCCCTACATGCCCCTTTACACTCGTGTGTACCAAATACATACAGCGTTTGTGTGTAGAAAAACTTTGAACATGACCACACAAGACAACATTGTCACTTACAAAACTGCCTCTTTAAATTTTGCTTCATGCTGTGTGGCTTAAGCAAAAGCCATAATGGTGGGCATCACAGCATGTCCATCAATCAAAGCAGTGAGCTGTCTTTCTGTTGCCAAGGTGATTTTGAAAAACAAGAGGTTTGACCATTACATGTGCAATGATACTATAAAAGCTCATTGCGAAGTAGTGTTATGTAGCTGTTTCAGTGTTTTTCAATTTCAAAATTGGGAAAAATAAATTCTAATTGGATATTGAAGGATTTTTTTTTTTAGAAATTAGCTGATGGGCTGTGATTCCCAAGCGGGAAATTGAAAACTTAGCAAATATCTTCTTCACATGGACCCTTAAATGGACAAAAGAGAGTTTATTCACAGCTTTAACTTTGTTGGAAGAGGAGACAAGAAGAGTGGGTGGACACAAGTGTTTGGATTTACCCATGTTACTAAATGTTTCAGCATCTGATTTATCTTTACCGCCATGGTAGAAGGCAAAAGTTGGAAAAATTTAATATTTATCGCCAAGTTGAGTCTGCAGGCCCGATAGGCAGTTGGCTATTGTTCTCTTCTTAAAAACAATGGGTATTCAGTTTGCCCTCTACCACATACCACAGCAGTTTCAATGCAGCTGTCCCACAACAATGGGACTATTACAAATTTTGATGAGATTTGCTGTCAGATTTGGACTCGGTCTGGTCCAAGCTATTATTTCATGTCACTCACAAATATTTATCCCAAAGTCACAATAAACAAATAAGAAACCTCCCTCACAGTTTCTTTGTCAAATCTCAGATGATCACGGATTCTTTTAAATGTCATTTTTGTTGATTCCAGTCTGTAATTAGGACTAGCTGATTGTTTGCTTGAAGTGAAAAAAATGACATTTCACACTCAAAATGCTATTTTCACGCTGAAGCCAAAAATAACCTGCTGCAACATATGTCTAGTTTTTACTAATAATGAACCATCTCTAGTGAAAAAAAATGCCTCTCTTCCCATGAGGCAGACTGTAACTAGTAGAATCTGGTTTCACATCTACCTCTGCAGCCCCTGGAGGAACAAATCCCGGCAGACGAGGGAAACTCGATGGTGGACAACACACTTCCTCATGCTTTTCGATCCAAACTGCATCTTTTTACATTGCCAGTGGACCACAATTCAAAAGCTATGCCTCAGCAGTGTGTAGAATCCTTAGAAATAAACAATTTGAAACAGGAATGACTACCCACTTGATTCATATATTTCAAGGACTCAGTATATTGATAAGGTGTATCGTTTTTAACAATGCACCTGCATATGCCAGGACATTTTCTATATTTATGTATGGCCTGCTGCAGACTTGGTAATACAATGCTTATTTTTACATAATGTATATTTGCTGTAAGTCACATACCTGCTTACATTGTTTTATATCTACATATTTCATCTTTCACATTATACATATTCTGCACTCATTCCTTCTCACTAAATCTTTCTGCTGTCATGTTGCACCTTAATAATGTTGTGATCCATACTTTCTCCCATACTTCCCATTCATATATTCTACTTAACAAGCTCGACTATGTAAGTGTTTTACATGAATACCATGTTATGTATCAGTCCCTGTTCAAACAAATGAAATGAAAAGAGGCTGGAATCACTGGTTGCATATGTTTTCATAACCCCAGGTTGCTAGTTTTTCATTTATAGTCTATTTTTTATGTTTGTGTTACATTTCCCCAACTTGTATTCTATTCCTGTTTGCTGCTGCAACGACCCAGTTCGCTCATGCGGATCATTATTTCATCCTATCCGACCAACACTGGCCAGTTAGCTGTATCCCATAAGTACCCTGATGGGCCGTGTGGATCCATGCTTGGCCACAGCCATGGATCTTTGTCTGATTATCTGTCTTGACTCTTACTGGTGTGCTTTTTGGCTGAAAGATGTTCACCGATGGTAGGCATCAGACGGGACCTTCTGCAGCCTGGCCAGCCGAAAACCCTGCTGGAGACCCCGGTGACTCACCCCCCCTAGCCCACTGTGTATGTTTGCTGCAGTTCTCCCCAGGAATAGCCCGACAGCAGCATGACACACAGCGTGCT
Organism: Neoniphon sammara; assembly: GCA_900302535.1. NCBI lineage: Eukaryota > Metazoa > Chordata > Actinopteri > Holocentriformes > Holocentridae > Neoniphon > Neoniphon sammara. The sequence continues at coordinate 5,006 of OMKZ01021394.1, read as the reverse complement.
GTCACACACACAAACAAGCAACACTTGCCTGCAGGGATCTGTGTGCAAGGGGAGATCCATTTATCTCGCTGTGTGTCTCTCCCTTTCGTCCTCTATGCATGAGGTGACCAGCAGCCGTTCCTTTGATCCTCTGCTTCGCGCTGAGCTGCATCACTGTTACACCTATAATCACAGCAAAGACCACCCTCTTGTATTATGGCTTTTACGTACTAGTTACCAGTGTATATGCGCCACCTCAAGCGTGTTCTTCGAAATAGTGTACATAAGAATAAAAAAATAGGAGAAGGAAGAAAGAGATTGCAAACTAGTTCCACAATTGCTAGTTGCACAATTGAGTTCATGGAAATTTTCAGCACATTTGGAGTGTGTCTTTGACCACTCAAACTTGGCTTGGCTGAAAACAAGTGTGTATACTATAGGAATAAAACCTGAGGCTATTTTTAATTATGCATACCTGATATGTCATTATGAGTATCACACAGGTGAAAGTAATAGTTTTAACACATTTTACTATTTCTTGTATTCACCTAGTTACACAAGGAAAACTGTTCATGTTCTCGCTCATTTATGGGTTCCTAGTCATTAAGTCAACAACATGCATACCACACGGCTTCAACCATTTTAAACCAATGATAGTCAGTCAAACAACAGTCCAGCTGGCCACCCTTTGCTGCAGTGAATTACATGGCAGCAGCTCGGTCTCTGAACTTTAGCTTGGCTACTGCCAAGCTGGCAAACTATCGGCAAAAAATAAATAAATAATAAATAAGTAATCAGCTTCTTGCAGAAACAATGCCAGGAATTTGCATAAAGCTGCCCTTATTTGCAGCATCACATTTGACATGTAAATTTATGCAAATTAATTTGGGTTCACACATCTGAGGTTTGCCAGAGGTTTCCAGTGGATTTTCCATGACTGGCACATACTGCCAAAAATTACCTAGGAAAAATGAGTTTGGTCCTCTGGGCTGTCGCTGTAAATAAGACTGTGATGTCAGTCAACTCACATGGTGAAATGGGTGTTAAATAAAAAGAGCAGATTGCCTTGCAGTACAAACACCTTAATGTGTAACATTAATCTTGATTTTAGTGAGAAGTGATGGGAAAAAATGACACCAGTATTCCTGCTGAATCTGAATATTCTCAGTACAAAACACTAGGAAAACTTCCCTAATATTTTGTTACAAAGAGAAACAAGCCTCGTCTGGAGGCTTAAAAACCCTATTTCACCTGTCTCCTGCCCCTCATCCACAACTCCCCTTCATGCTTGCAGTGGTGAAATCAATACAGGATCATAGCTATCTCCTGAATTCACCTGGTCTGTCTATTGCTCAGAAAGAGCTTCTGGTCCTAAAATTCGGTATATGTGACTAAAGCCCTGTCTAGACGGGATTAGTTTTACTGGAATATCAGGTAATGTAATTTTCACCTGCATAATTCAGTGATTTTTGTCCTCTGTGAATAACATTACTTGTGATTATTACAGGGCACACAAACATACAATTTTCCTGACAAGATGTCTGATGCAAATCACCAATTCTTGGCATGGTAATTTAAAAAGAAACTGCTTCTTATTTTGACTCTCTATGCGTGTATTCACCGGCAAATAACACCCATGAGCCTTTTTTTTTTTTTTTTTTTAGAGAGAGGATGAAGTAGTGTGGGATGCGTTTCCACACATGTGCCACCTCCTCAGTATTTCTGGGGGAATAATGCTGCAACAGATTTATCATTTGCAGATCAGTCATTGAATTCATTGATGTGGAAAGCAAATAAATATATAAAACACATTGATTTGACTAGACTAATCCCATCTGGATAGAGTTTAAGGCTCCTAAAAACAGAATGATGTTTTGCTGCGGAACCTGTACTGTCAGCAAGACAGTTAAGGACAGGAATTATACTCCACTATGCCCGCTTCTCTCTCTCTCTCACACACACTTACTGCTCTTCCTCTTCATCAGAAACAATATTGCTTAAGTATGCCCAACCTACATAATGAAACTATATTGGGATGACTAATTATTTGGCTGGAAAACATTTATTATGTAAGGGATAATCCACGACAAGATGTTAGTTAAAGGGTTTTAATGCAGGATGTGGCGGCAGAGAACCGCCCGATGTGAAGCAGAGGGTGGTTGCCTCTGTGGAGTGCATTAAATACCTTTTACTGCACACCTCAGAGTGGCTTATCCTCCGTATGGCGACTTGCTAAAAATAAACAAGCATGTTACTAGGAATGCAGATTGCCCACTGGGCCTATAGGTGGCCCTACAAGGTCATAGGGTCACCAAAATTGCCAAGTTTCATCATTTAGCCAAATCAACAAATTTTATTGCGCTCCACCAAATAGATTTGGAGATCTGCCCTTCTGGAATTAACTGCTGAGCAATAGACCAAAACAGTGACATATAGGCTTCCCAACGGAGCAAAAAGAAGTAGTAGAGATTTAGAGGTAGAATTTATTTAAGGAGTGATATGGTCCGAAAATAAAGATTTTCTGCCTGCGCTATTTTTGTACAGACAGTCTAGCAATGAAGATGCAACCCGCTGATTTAGCTAATGTTATTCAGCTTCAGCCACGGCATTGTAGACATTGTAGATGACAATGGATTAAATATGGCAAATATCTACACAAACGTGTCTCAGCTAGCTCAGTGTCGGTGTAAAAATTAATGTTAATTAGACCTAAATAACCACAATTGTTTTGAGATATTGTAAAAATGGTGTGGGGGGTAGCGGGCAGTGGCTAATGGCTAATAACGAACAGCTAACATAGTTGACTTACACTTAAAGTAACAATTAAAAATAACTTCTTTAAGTTGTTACTGAGCAGAAAATTCACCTATTAAATAATAAATACAAAATTATTTTACAAACTTTTGATTTTTTGTATTTTTATATCACAAACCCATTACTTCTTCTTCCTGGAAAACAGTGCATCTTCAGTGGTGCCTTTCTCTCCATCACTGATCTCCCATTAATTTACACTTTTGAAAGATGCCTGTCTGTTCTACGCTCTGCCAGAACGAACTGTTCCAACAGGAAATGCATCGAATAAAGCAAGAAGTTCTCAAAATGCAGTTACTATGTTTGTTGTTTCGAAAGTTTATGGCCACCGTGTGAATATACAAGAGTCATTAAACTTGTGCCAGACCTTGTATACATTACACGTTTTGAAAGCATCCAGCCAATCAGAAACAAGTATACACTCAGACCATAGTATAACAATATTACATGATCATCAGTATGTATACAAACTAAAACTGATTAAAGAAAACTCTACAAGAAAGGGAAGAGTAGAGTGTTGTTCAGGTTACTCCACATCTTGTACCAGTGGGTTCTGGCCTGTACACTGTGTGTTGCTGTTTCATGCTGGGGAGGCAGCAGCAGCACCTGGGATGCCGGCAGGCTTAACAAACTGGTATAAAAGACCAACTCTGTCATGGGGCTGAGCCTGGATTCCTCAGAGGCAGCAGCAGACAGGAGGATAAGGTCCAAACTGAGCTCCATCTTAAGCCCTAATCTCACCGGACTAGTATTATGTGGGGACCACGTGTAATTAACGAATTACCACCCCACCTCTGTGTTCAGTGAAACACATTTTCACAGGATGGTGGAGTTTGCTGGAATCGTGAGTGCCTTCGATACAATTGCATAAGGTCACTACTTGAGAATTCAACACTTGTGGATGAAGTGAAGCGAAACCTAAATATTGCATAGAAAACTAGATAGATTCCAACACTGTCTCCATGTTTCATGACAGCAGGAAGACAGAAATCGAACATCTAGAAAAAGAAGAAAGAAATCAAATTTCATCTTAAACTACCAAGACTTGGATTCATTGTTTTTTTTCCCTTTTCTTTTAATGCAGTTGGCTACCACTAGACTTTTTTGACTTAAGGTTATTTAGGCTATTATGATTGAATTATTTTCTACCTTGCATGCATTGTATGAGTTAGCATCCATGCATGAGACCTGTACATATTCATGCACATATCTGTCTATATGAGCAGCTCTGAACACAACCATATACATACAGTACAGTTTGCTATGTTCATCTGTGAATATACAGTTGATACATGGTATTTTTTATGGTTTATTGCATTATCCTTGATATGCTCTTTGATGTAATTACCTCTATTGTCTTCTGCCTCTCTATGTTCTATTCTTATCTATATTCTCCGGTGCTGTAATGACCCAGATTCCACACAAGGATCATTCAAACTTCATCTAATCTAATCTAATCTGATTTGATCTGATCTAATCTAACCCTTTCTTTCTTTTTCTTTATACTATATATCCCTACCGATTTTTCTGACTTCTGCTGTCGTTCACTTTCTCTTCCCAGGTAATTTCAGCACCGTGGAGGAAATTGACCCGTACCTCCTGTGACATTATCCTCCCCGAGTCTAATTATGATCACACTCATAGACACTCGCATGCACCCGCACGCGCACATTTACACACATACACTGTCATCTCTCATTATAATCCCAGTGTCAACAGGTTCTTGTATGTGATAATGTAATGCTGAAGCAATATGCTGCTCTCCTCTCTCACAGAAAACTCATTACTGAATATGTATTAGGCAGAGAGGGGGTGTGGAAAAGTTTTATCACAATGTGTCATTATCAGTGAAGGAAGAGAGTCTGTGGATGCATTTGTATTTTTGGGGGTATGTGTGTATTGCTGCATGTTTCTTAGGGCTTGCGCATATGTTAATGTACCACACTGTGCCAGATAAACGGAAATGCTTCATTTAGAGAAGATGTGCTCCATAATGTCTTAAGATATTCCTGTGTAGGTGTGTGTGGTGTGTGTGTATACGCCTGCAGTATGTGTGTGATGGTGGTTGCATGTCTGTAGATATTAATAAATTTGATGTTATTATCCTGCTGGCAGGGTGTGATTAGATATTTTTGTCCCTTTTGTTGTCGTTGACGCTGGATGTTCTCGTTTCCACCGCTGAGGATGATGGGAAAATAAAAGGTCTGTAAACACTT
>OMKZ01021393.1:13321-24994 GCA_900302535.1 Neoniphon sammara | reverse complement strand
CCTCCCCTTAACACTGTGGCCAAATGCAACAAAATTGAAAAAAGCAAATTGTGTGACTGTCCCTTTACAGTTTGTAAACCTTTGTCTTTCAAGCTGATTTCCACTCATCAGCACAGCTCAGCTTCTTCTGCTCAGCTCCAGTCATCAAAAAGGCGTTTTATAGGCATGTTGCTCACAAACGCCTCGCGTACTGTTGAATGCCCCTCAGCGGGCTCTCTGGCCTTATTAAATCTTACACACTGGTTTTAATTTCTGGTCAGAGAACAGGCTATTGTTTTTCAGAGGCAACACGAGCCAGCATGGGAGGAGAACTATTTGGTCTCAGCTCATAAAGTAAGTAAGATTGATGTGGCGTTTGATCTGCCAAAAGGAAGCCCGTCTCTCCGCCTCTCCCCACTTCAGAGGTTAGCTGACATGACTTATAAGGTGGTGGCCTGCTGAATGCATGACCCCGCGTGCCTCTGGGAGCAGTTTGTGTCTCCTTATTACTTCCACATCTGATTCCATACTGTCCGCATTAGACCACACTGCCAGAAATACAACACATTTGCAGTCTGTTGCCGTCTGACAACTTTATCGTCCAATTACTCGATCGGGCAGGCATCCCGAACTCTTGCCCCATGGAGATTTCATAAACACGTCACTCCATGTAGTCAGGGTTTAAAATTGGTCAGGGGTGAGGTTGGGGTGATGGGGCAGAGGTCCAGCACCTAAGGTCTTTGCTTCTGCGTTGGAACCCAGCAGGAATGACCTCATCCAACAGACCGCAAAGCAAACTTTTACATTAAATAAAAGTTTATCTGTCCACGTCCCCGTGCGTTCATGCTGGAATTCCCCTGTTTCCCCCCCGAGTTTTTCAGTGATGCCGGGGACATTTTGAGACCAGGCTTGGCCAACAGCGAGCCGGTCGCCTATCAAAGAGCGGTTAGTAGCCAAAGAGCATGAAAGTCCTAGAAACCACAACAATGGAGAAAGGAAAAGTGCAGCGAAGATGAAAACGCATCAGACAATAACCTGTCAAAAACACAATGAATGTCAGCGCTGCTTCTGTTCCAAACTGCTGACTGGCCGCGTTCACCTTTGGCTTCTTCGGTGTGTTTGGTGGCTTTATAAGATGCCATTTGAAAAGAATCCAGCTTGTCAAGATGATTGATTGAAATGAAAGAGGGCAGGACTCCCAATACACTTTGAGTCTCAATGCGAAAAGCTGCAGATTGTAGCTCTGACATAAAATTAAAATCCCGCAGTGCTACAGTGCTGGGATAATTATGCAGAAGCAATAATTCCCCTTACTCAATGCATGGAAAATCTAATTTGTTACACTACTAATTATGTTACTTTTACACAAAATTGTATTTGCACCCTCAAAAATCAAGATAATTGAAGGGTACGCTGCTCTATGAGTGAAGCCACGCAGTGCTGATGTCTAGTGTTCACGTTGTCCTTTTACTTGATTAAACCAAAATAGTGTCAGGACGTCCACCTGGAGAAAGTCCGCTTTTCTGCCATTTCTCATCTAAGCTAGCTCACTTGAGGGGACAATGCAGGTGGGAAATAGCTTTGTAATGATTCAACTTAAATCTGATTTGATTGGCAGCTGTAACATGATGACTTACATTTAAAAAGTGATCTGTTACATTAATCATCTCCTGGAGAAGTCTGTAACCCAAAAACACTGCTTGTCTGCGCCGCAGAGGTTTCTACTTTTCATCAGCCTAAATACTGCAATTGAAGAGCAAGCGGACTGAGCCTTAATTGAAACGGCTGCCGAGAAATTGTCTCAGCCAGAACAGCATTACATTATGGTTTTAATTCCTGACTCGGATTCAAATTCTACGTGATCCATATGGTGGACGGTCTGTTTTAACTTAAATCACATGCATGAAACATCATCATCGAGGTACAAAATGTACAAGTCGGGGTCGTACGCCACTAAAAGATGTCTTCATGTCTCCATCACATCTAAAAAAATGACTGTTGTTAATCTACTGTCAGTGAATGGTGCCAAAAAAGTGCTCTATAGACAAGAAATAAATCTGCCGGCTCTTTGTTGCGGCGTGGTGCTGTTTTCGTTTTGCCGTTCATCTATACATGCTATTATTCCCTTTCTCTTTGTTGTCAGTACCTCACAACCTTCATCGGCGGTCCTCTGAATTTGATTAGCACCTTGGAGATGAGAGTCAGAGTGGGGAGATAAGCTGTTTTATGTCATATTGGCAAAGATGTGACCCTGCTGTGCTTTGCTCAATGACTCTCTGGGGCTCTGGCTTCAATAGGGGACACACATGGGTCAGCATCTAACCAGAACAAGCTGTTTTCCACCACCTCTGCCCGGGCCAACACATCATCATTTTGTTTGGACGTGCGCCCTGTCACATGTGTGTCACACTGTCTGGATGCTTCGCCTCTAACTGTCGCCCTTTGTTCCTAATTGGTGGTGCGCTTTCTTCCACAGCTGAGAGAGTTCATTATTTGTGATTAAGTGCTCCATTACAGAGAGGGGATCATGAAAATGGACTTTTAAGATAAACATTAGTCCTGTCTTTCAGTGATCCCCACAATCCAGTGTGGACTAATCATGTACCGTGCTGTTCCAAGCAGTGTGATTTAGGTAGAGTACAACCTTTTTTTCCCTTGTTCTGCTTTGAAGAGCTTGTTTTGGAGGTGAGAGCTGAGCACCAAGATCAGACTGGAGAGTTTGAACATCCAGAATTCATTAACACCACACAGTGTGACACTTTCACTTACCATCCAAAGGTACGAGAAAATATGAAAACACGAAAAGCACTATCAGTTTCACCTCCGAGGCAAAGGGACAGCAGGTTGGTTTTGCGGTTTTCATCAGACAGGCTTTCCCTATTATGGAGCAGAGCGCACTGGTTATGACGGAGGTGTAAATATTAGAGGGCTGTAGCTGTAGCTCACAGCACGAGATCCATGTGGTCAAAAACCAAGACCATGTGGAAGGATATGGGACAAGACATGAATGCAATAAAACATTACAGTGGAAAACTTTGTTTCTCCAGTCAAATTATGCGCACATGCTTAGGTGAGAAAATTGCGCTTTTAAACAATACAAGTACTGATGAAGAGACTAGACATATGTAAATGTAAATTTCTAAATTATTATGTAAATAAAGCCTCAGTATCAGTCTACATCAGTAAAAAAAAAACATCATTATAATAAATGAATAAACATAGGGTTTGGATTTGAAAGGATCAGTCTTGCCATGCATAAATTTCAGATTCAGATTATCTCTGTGATGTGAAAATAGGAACTGATGCACAAGCCTTCGCATGTCAACGGGAGCTAAATCCCCCCCTTGTTCCCATGACTCACAGCCTCTCGTCACAAATTCATGACGTTGAATGTCTGTCAGCAACAGAGTCACCACCAGCAACACAAGACGTCACTGTTGAAATAGAGGATCAGCGGTCAGAGGTTGAGGACAGGGGCAGGCTGGTTCCAGAGCCGTGCACTTCAGGGCGCAATAACGTCAGCCAGAGATCAGCCATTATGACGTCTGTTTGTGGCCATGAATCACAGCCGGAGGCATTTTATATATGAGACATGCACCATCTGACCCATGGAGACTCTGAAAGCCTCTGAAACTCTTGGACACGAGGAAAATATCATATTCATGCTCATGTGTGAGCCCTGATCTGTTGTAAAGAACTGAGGCCTGTGTCCTTATCTCAATGCAAAAGGATATTAAGTGTGAAATAAAGCTGCACTATGCAACCTTTCATGCTAGTGTCCCAAAATGGCAGCAAGAAGCAATTGTTTTATAGATACCAAAGGGACAAGAGGCATAAGACATAATGATGGAGAGTCCAGCTCTCTGTGGACAGAGCGCTCACTCACTTATGTTTAGGAGACAATTTGTACTTTAGTCTTTAGATTTCATTTGTCGCATCCTGCAGGCAGAGATGATTTCCTGCCAGAATTTCATTTGTGCAGCGTCTCAACAAGAGAGGATGGGAAGCTCTTCTATGGTGCAGCCCCGCTTTGTGATTAACGATGCGTCCGCATCTCTATGCTCCACTGGACTTCACCTCATGTCTTTTATTCCAATGAATGATGTTTTGACAGAGAGTAACAGATCCGTATCCCAAGTGGCTGTCAGCTCTGGAGCGTCAAACTACAGTAGCTGGAAGTGACAAAAGAACTTAGGGTTGCGTACAGAGCCCTTTTCGATGACACTACGGTCATGGGACTCATTTCAGACAATATCCATTGTAACTGTATTGCAGTTGTAATACAGTTGTTGAAGTCTTAGCGAACGTAAGTGCAACTTTACAACCACAGTTAAGTGGCTGTGTTATTTACTAGGAATGCATTTTTTTAACACTGAGATTCTTTCAAAGGATTGGAATATCTTTGCAGGGACAAAAATTGCCATGGCCCTCCGCATACATCTGTAGTGCAACATTTTGGTCAGAAACCATGGAAAAACATCAATCGAAATTAAGGGTTACATCAACATGTGATAGATGTTTTTTTTTTCCCCTCTGCATGGAACCCAATTTATGGGAGAAGTCTTTGAGGCTTAAATCAGGGAAAGTGAGAGTACGGCTGTCAGAGTAATTCAGACAGGATGACATGAAGGCAGCGAGGAACACACAGGGTGGTATGGGCAGCTCAAGTCCAATTTTTAGAGTGTGGGAACGGTTGGAACGGGCTGAATGTGGAGCTACAGTAGGTACAGTGCAGTTCAGGGGAAGGTTCAGATGACATGAAGGTAATGTAATGACTTGCGTTGACTTGCATGTATAAAGCATAATATACAGCAGATGTAGCACATGGCTATTACATGAGGTACGATGCAACATACTCTCCATGAAAGGGCACTATATACAGTTTTATATGATATAATCAACATGGGACCAGGGCCTTGGGAACACAGTTAAATGATAGGGTGCAATTCTCCATGGAGGAGGGAAGACGACACCAAAACCTCTCACGATACAACATCGTAAAGTTTCCACTCATCCAACCATCGTATCCAACTTGGAACGACAGCAAGCCAAAAACGAGAAACAGATTTGTCTTTACTACGTCTTTGGAGGTCAATAAAGTATACGGGACACTAGGGGAAGGCAGTGTAGGGTGCCTACATCTATAGGCCACTATCCCTCCTAGTGACACAATGATCATGTCCAATCTGAGTCAATGTTTTACATGGCAAAAGGAAGGTTGGACTAGAAGAATGGAAGGCAAATAAAACCCATGAGATCTGTAATTACATCAGCCGTTCCCTTTGAAGCCATGTGGTCCGCTTTTACTGAAGTCACATAAGGACGTGAAGTTTATGGATAGTTAAGCACTCTACAGAATGATGCGATTCAAGGTTGCATATCAGGAAACACACAGTAGTTTGACAAGTGAAAGTGTTCCACAGAGTCCACCGGCAAGAACTGTGCGGTCGTAACGGCTGGTGTTCATCTCCTCGCATCTGTGAATCTTCACATCTCCAAACAACCACAGGCTATAGCGCTACATGCAGTAAAATAATAGCAAAATGAAATACTGTCTTCATATCTTTCTTCAATTGATCTCAAGACGAAACACCATCCGTGGAACACAGAGTGGTACGTGGGCAGAGGAAAGAGAGTCTCCCTCTCTCTCTCTCTCTCTCGCTCTATCTCTCTCAGGCTGTCGGGTGAGTAATAGGAATGAATGATATGAGAATGAGCCAAGGTACCTGTTGCAACTCTAATTGCCGACTGTGTTGTACTTTGTCAATTCCCAAAACTCAAAAAAAAGGGGCTCAAAAAATGGCTAATTCAAAAAACATGGATTGCGCAAGATATTGCGGTCATAGCTTTCTGGGAAACAGATTGACTAGATACAAGGGATTGCTTATTAATGCAATTATGATAATTTGATGATAATAAATAACACTGTGATTTTGTCTCCTGGCACAGCAGGGTGGGGATTTTACTCCATTTAGAGCGTTTATCAGCTAGGAATTTATCATCTATGATTTCAGATTTTCCTCTTGCCGTCTTCAGTCTGATCTCACAGGTTACTCATGTTGCCAGCGTTTTATGATGAACTGAAGGCTTCTTCCAGTGAGTCTCAAGGCCCTTCGTTGTTGTTCCTCTAACGATGTTGTATGGTCCTCTGTTGCTTATTACTAGGTCGAAGGACCTGTGTAGATACAAATCTTAGCGATAAATTCTCACAAACCTACAGGGCTCCACAATAATGATTTCCTGGACCTTACCTGTGCCCTTAATCAGACTGGCTGCTGCATTCAGTTTGCTGGAATCGCAAACTTGGAGAGTTTTCTACATTTCCAAATACTGATGAGGCAGACAAATCCATGAGAAAGCATCTAAAGTGAGGAAAAACACATAAAACTAAATCACATGTTAAGTAACATTTTTGTATTGTCGTCTCAGCTGGTGGTAAGGACTGAGCTCTGGGAACGCTGAAGGCTGTATTTTTCTTTCCCTTCTTTTATGAATAAAGTAGTTTAGGATATCAGATTCCACAAAAAGACTCTAAATTATTACTGGGAATACACTGGAGCCCTCTGATATCACCACAAAGTCCCTGGTGTCCAGCTATCAATCATACAGCTTAAGGGAGTGTATTTTGAGTGTGTGTGGTCCCCGATTGTGTATGTGTGTGTGTGAGTTAGAGAGAGAGATGGAGAGAGAGAGAGACAGAGAGAGAATGAGCAATGTAAAAAGTGTGCCTCTATGTAAATATTAGAGTGTATCATCTTACTATACATGGAGTAATCTCTGTCTGTATGTATATCTGTCCTTTGATTTTCTCGACAACCGTTCATCCGATCGACTTCACACTTGGTGGATGGCCCCGAGGAAGTGCAGTGTGCGCTGTGAAGTTTATTGGATGAGCCGTTCTCGATAAAGCTGCAAAAAACAATGTTCCAATTATCATCATAATTGAACGAAACGAAAAAAGCGGAACTCAACTGCGAGAGCAGTGCAACAACAGAGTTCATTGTAGTTCATTGTCTAAAAATGCAGCAGTTGAGAGCATTTTATGATTTAGCTTTGCGAGACGAACATGAAGTACATGTGAACTTCTGTGCCGTCACACACAGACTAATGTTATGGGAGCGGTGAACTGCAGCAGTAACAAACGACGCTGACCAACACACGAGAGGGGTTCAGCTGCAGGCTGGGAGCTGCAGCGAGAGGCACCCACAGTGACAGGACCTTTGTTTTTCTTTGATGAACATGGTTAAAGTTTATGCTATGCCCATTCCGAACCCTAACCCTAACCATAAGACTAACCTTAACCTCCTCCTGACAAAAAGCCACGTAGTGTTTAAATGTGGGGAAAAAAGGGTCCACTTGCTGCGGCTCCAAGGCTGCAGCTGCACGGCTGCAGCTAGATACTATTGACACACAATCCAGCCTCCAGAAAGCTGCAAACAGCATAACCACAGGCCAAGCAATCAGCCCCTTCCGACAGGCACATTTTGAACGGGTAGTTTAAAGTGCAAATAGTCCTCCAAGTCTGCAAAGATGATGAGTGGATGGAGAGCAAAAAAAGAGAGAATAGCCTTCAGCTTGTAAATGTGCCCACACAACCCTGGCAACACCATCTAACACAAACCTGGCAACACCAACTAATTTGTCTTACTCAGTTTTAATGGAATTTTCTTCCCAAAAGGACTCGCATTTTAATGTCAGTCTTGCTAGATGAGACACAATAAGGAAAAAGCTTTAAGGCAAGCACACAGAAATAAAAAGAAAAGAGATCGGGTCAGACAAAGCGCTGGGTTAGAAATGCTGAGTGGCTCAGCTGTATTTAGTGATGTGTCAAACAGGGTACGTGGAGATGAGAAACAGCCTTCTATGCTAGTAACATTGGCGGGTGAGTGAATAAACATTGTGATAAAAAGACAAACAGATGAATAAATTGAGAGGCAGAGGACAGAAGGGACGCAGAAGAGGTAAAAGAAAGAAGTCAATGAGTGGAGAAAACGTATAGTGGTAATCTGCAAGAATCAGATTTTTGATTTATTTATTATTTAGTCTTCATCTTTGCCCTGCATTCAGTACTGTGGTGTTTCTGCACTGCTCTTCTGTCAATCAAACAGTGTGTCCAGCACTGTGATGTCTTTTTTATTGGATTTTCTGTTGATGAAGACTGAAGTTGAGTTTGATTTGCAGTGACACTCTTTTTTTTTGTCTTCTTTCTTTGTCATTCTTTGCCATTGTGGATACCGCTGCTTATGCTAACTGCCCAGTTCCTCTTATGTTTATTCCAAACAAATGAGAAACCTGAAACACATCGCTTCCTGAGCGCCAGAAGATTTTTCCCATTGAAGTGCTACCAGACACGGCACATGTTACAGGCTTTCAACGACTCACTGATTGATTTCTGCGGCAGGGCAATCGGTCATAGCGAGGAGCAAAACCTGAATTTATTTATAGGAAAACGTCACAGAATATTACTTTAAAGGGAAAGGTGTTCATGTTACATGTGCAAAGGAGTCCAAGCAAAACTGCCCTAACACAGAATTAACATAATCGTATTCTTATGAGCTCATACAGTTAAGTCAACATTTGTCAACACAACTGAGTCTCTCCAGAAACTGGAAACCAGAGAAGCAAATAAATAAATAGATAAATAAATAAAAACCTGTGATGTCATGACAAGACGAACCAAAGCATGTTTGAGCTTTAACATTTACAAATGAGCCTCATTTAATTGTGGTGACTGTACCTCTGCCCCTGTCACATCACCACTTATTTTCAACACGGATTTGTTGCCATTTACTGACATGACAAAGAGTTTAGGCTCTGCTGTTCAAGCTTTGGGAGAAACAGCATGAGTGGTGCTCATGAGCATTAAAAAGGTATCATAAGCACATCATAAGCACCCTGTGAGTGCATGGGCATTTTTACTGTATAATCAGAGCCTGATACAATCAGCACAATGTGCAAAAATTTCAGGGGTTGAATGCTTTTGAATACATGGTTAATGGTATGACATAAAATTGAACCGACTTTGCTGACATTTATCCGTTGATCATATTGGGCAAAAGATTGTCCCTGCTTCTAATAGGCTTATAATCTGTTGTTGTCATGCAAAACAATACACATCAAGTAAAATGCTGCTGGAGAAACTTACACACATTTGCAAATACTAATGTGGCTCTTTTTTATCCTTTCAACACCTAGAGGCTTGAGGAGATATCCCCTGCCTAGTCTGATTCAACTAATTCCTCATCTTCCACTGAGGCTCCCAAAACAGGCTGTTCTCATTGAACTGGTATTAATACCAATCAGCACTACTGGCAGGCGTCTCCAGAGAAACAGAATACGAGTGCTGTCTTTGTTGAGGAAAACACCACTCGCAGTTGTACAGTGAAGCATCTTTCAAAGCCAGCTCCTTTTCAATAAAATATTGCTGAATTCCATGAATAAGTTCTTCATAGACAGGCAGTGGATGGTTGGGTGGTGTATTTGTGTGTGTGTTCTTGTAGTTCTATCCTTATAAGGACCAAGTGTCGTCACTTGGATAGTTGAGGAAAATCTCCCAAAACGAGGACCATGTTTTGCCATATTTCATGTCTACAAGGAGGTAGTTTGACATTCAATGTTTAGGTTAGATTTAGGCTCAGCGATACAGCAGGCCATATGCGCAGTATATGTAATGCCACTGCCAGCTGCATACCAGATGCAGTTTCATGAGTCGATTGGATCTGTGTTGATACAAACCGAGTGGTGATGCAAACCAGGCCTAGAATGCAACAGGTTGCAAATGAGAAAGATCGCATTTTGGTCAGAATCTGGTTTTCAAATTCTCCTGAGTATAAAGTCTGGGTTCCTGCTGTAGCTCCACTTCACACCATATTGGTTTTTATGCCCTCTATTGTCTTTCCAAAATTTTTTTCAGCTAAATAGCTGTGGCCACTTATCTTGCAAGACTAAACCATAATTTGGAGATTACATTTTCCAGACATATGATTATGAATTATATCTGGACAAACTGGTTTACAATAAGGGTGAAGGTTAAAATAACAATTCATGACATTTTCACGTGTCCATTTTGCAACTCTCAACTGATAAAACACTATCACGATCCAACCTATAGCTTTTACTGTCTGCTTGGTGTTCCTCTTTCAGATACCCCATCATGTGTCACATGCTCTGTTTCATGTTTCCAACAGCAGCAACAGCATTGCAATTAGACCAAATAGAAGAACTGTGTAGTTAGCATGAGCAACAACAGCCAGCATGGCTGAAGAGATGAAGAAAAGAGCTCCACTGCATGAGCAATGATAGCTAGCATGGATTAACAGGCAAAGAAAAGAGTCCACCTACAGAAATGATTATCAACAGAAAATCAAAGTAAAAAGATGTCACAGTACTGGACACACTGTTTGACTGACAGGTGATCTCTGGGAAGTGTTGTGAAAAACACCACAGGAATAAGCAGCGAGCAACAAACTCAAACAAGTGTGAATCTGCAATAGCTGCGACCAGTATGTGCATGCATCCATGCGTGCATGCATTCACTCATGCACACATAACCTCACAAACAGTTGACCTCCATGGCCATTTGGACCAATGAAAGCATAGATTTTTGTGGACCAATGAACTGATGGAGCAACAGAACGAGATGATGGGGCTAACCCACACCAATGAAAAAGGAACCTCTGCTGAGTCTGATGATGCCTCCCACAAGAGTCTAGGACAAACCGTTCATGAGTTATGAAGGGGGCGTGGCTAAAGTGTAGGGGCAGGGCAAACTGTCACCAATTGAAGTGTCTGTGTATGTATGTGTTTGTCTGTGTGTGTGCATGTGTGTGTCTTTCTACAAAGTTTGGCCATGTTACGAAAATCCGTTTAGAAGTTAAGCATCATTTTGTTACAGGCCACTCCCACTGCCACACCCCCTTTTTGCCAGTTGGCATAAACACGTACACACACCTCATACACATAAACATCCTTGACCTCCATGCCAAATTTCAACCTCCTAGGGCGAAAACTGTGGCTGCCACAAGGTGGGCAAGTTTTGTGGACCGACTGAACGACGGAGCGACTTATAGAGCTGCTGATCGCAGCTCTATAAGATTTAAAAATTTAAAAAAGTGAGGAACTCACCTAGATTAAGGTTCATTCAGGATTAGGGGGAAGAAAAAAAAGGTGATGAGACAGCTGTCAGCAAATAGGTTTAAGCTTACAAATGGGAATAGGTTAGGTGTTAAAAATGAATGTAGCCAATAATGACCTCAAAAGTATAGTAATACAGTGTGTGTGTCTGTGCTTGTATAGCATGGGTTTCATTGCTGTTCCCCTAAATATTTACCTTAGGGCTGGCCAGTGCCTGTGTGTTGGGGGGGCTGTGGAGGGAGAGGGCGTGCCTGCTGAGAGTCACTGCCTTGTGTAAATACCAATGGAGGAAGATCAGAGGCCATTTCTGGCCTAATTACCAGCATGTTTACACCTACACATCTGGGCAGCCCTGCTGAGCGCTGAGTGACAGATAACATGGAAGTTCATCGTGGGAACAGGCATGTCACCAGGGAGACATTCATTCAGGGGAAAAAAAACATGTATACCACCAAGAGATTAGCACCCTTTGGCAACCAGTGCTGGTGGTATTGTGAGCTCAGAGAAATGCTATTCGTTTAGCTATGACCCCTTCTAAAGCAAGAGAACTGGAAATCCTGT
>OMKZ01021393.1:0-13301 GCA_900302535.1 Neoniphon sammara | reverse complement strand
CTGTTCATTCCTGAGTTTTTAAGGTAAGAAGATGCCACTCCAGTTTCGGGGGTGTAAAAGAAAAGCAATATAACAAGCAAAGTATATAAGGAATGACTGCTCCAAAGGAGTAATAAGTAAGTATATGGTACTTTTCTGGGGTGGCGAGCCAAATACTGCTCGCTTAATGAGAATGGAGCCGTCACAAAACCGCATTCACACTTGTTATTTTGAATCCCCCTCATTTCACGGCGAACCCTAAGCTCTTAATTGGTGTATCATTTACTGTATGACTGCCATACACTTTCCATGGAAATTAAAACTGATGTGAATTAATTCCTTAAATTAGAGTGCAGCAGAAGTGAAATCCCCCACTGCTTACTAATTTGTGGACCGCAGACAAGAGAGCACGTGGGGGCTTTGATTGAGTTTCACTTTTAAAGAAGTCTGCGCCGGCAGCCAAGGGAAATGTCTGCCAGGCTCACCCACACTTCCTGCACAAGCCTGCCTCCCTTGGAGGACCAAAAGGCAAACAGTTATCAGTATTAAGACACGGCTTCCTGTTATCAACACCACCACAGGGAGATTAAAACAGTTTGTTCCCGAAAACGTCTATTATTATGCCTTAAATCACCCATGATTAAGGGGGGCAAACACTTGTTAGAGCACCCTTAATTACAAGCAGCAGACAATATTCATCTTTTTAGCTATCAATTATTATTATTTATAGAATGAATGTGCCAAAAGCGTCTGCATAAACTAAATCCAGACATGGTACCACAGCTATGCATATTGTGCATCAAACCATGTATTACACGGGGGTTAAATTAACTCCCTGTCTTCGAGGAAAATAACAAAGGTAAAGTTTATAGTCTCGGCAGAAGCACATTTCTATCTTAGGATGAAGGGCTGCGTGTCTGCACCCTAACCGAAGCCGTCGCTGACAGTCATGTTAAAAAGATCAGCACTGAGTCACTCTGCGAAGGCTTCGTTTGCTGCAGGCAGCCATTGTTTCCTCCATTGTTCTCTCTGGTGACTTAAATAAAGAGAGTCTCCAAAGCCGCACAGCTCTAAATATGTATTGCTGCTGTGCTAATTAGAGACTGTCTGTCAAGCGGGCACTGAGCCCAGGCCGAGGGATGGCTAAATATACCAAAACAAAAACAAAGCTCCCAAATGGAAAATTATAAACATTTAGACATAAAGTCCTGGTCAAAATTGCAAATATAACTGAAAAGGTGATTTTTTTCCCCCCTCTTTGGAAGAGGAAGAGGAGAACTGTACTGACAGGAGAAGGTGGATCAGTCACATGCTCTGAGAAGGTGACTGTGTAAGAGCACCTGAATGAGATTTAGTGATTCTAAATGGCAGAAAAGGGCACCATCAGTGTCAGCACATTAGGCACCTGAAATAATGTTTCCCTTTGTTTTCCAGCAGTCTGATTTAAATGTGAGAATCCAGATTTTGTCCCCACTTCCAAACTGTATTTAATAGTAAGACTTCCAAGTGTGGCTTCATTTTCTACAGGAATATTTCTAGAAACAGACAAGTATCTTGAAACTAGGCTGACATTCAAGAAAATTTTCAACCAAGCTGAAATATCTGACCCCGTCTGCCAGTAAAATCAAGAACATAATACCAGGCTAAATGCAAAGTTAAAATGGATATTTTTTGCAGTGCACTGAATTGTGTCACATTCCATGACACAATGAAGCATTCCGACCCTATCTTGTATTATGAGACATTACATAACTTCATGGTGGGAAAAGAACGTTCTTCCGTGAAATTCCTTTGCACTGGATGTATCTCTGCAAAGCAGCGCCAGATTCAAATTCATATGACATGCCTCGGAGGAAAGTTGGCACAGTCTGCTAAAAAAAAAGAGCCTTAGCAGAAGCATACCAAAGTGTGTCTGGGGTCTAAAATGTTGTCCAACTCAATTTGAATTTCCAAACTAACTGACCAATTATTAAAGAGAACTTCCAAACCTTGAGAATCCTTCAAATTGCTATCTAAGGTTTCTCAGCAAAACATTTGCATTTCTTATCACCCAAACAACAGCTGTATTTGCCTGTGCTATAACCAGCGTCCAGCAATAATTTTGGCAACGCAGAGAGTTCATGTAAGCCTCCGCTGTTTTGTTCCCAAGAGAATTTTGCTCGCATTTCTCTCAGTAGATACCAGCAGGGGGTAATAATTTAATTCTCTAGTCCAGCGCAATCTCAGCCCTGCTCATGGGTCACTCGGTTCTCATCACGCCCTCTACTAGCCGAGATAGAAATGCTTGTGACTCAGCCTCCAGGAAGGTAAAATATTTTACTGTTCACACATTGCCCCCTTGCTGACCCTAAAAACTCCACTCTTCCCTCCTTGCAAAATAGCGTTCCTTGAGATCCTTCAGCACCGCCGAGCTGCACATCTGACACATCTGGGAATCAATGGTGGATTAAGTGGTCTGTGTCTACAAGTGTGTTTGCAAAGTAAGAGCGCGTCAAAGGCAGAAGAATGGACGCCATGCCACAAGCCCCGACTGGCATGTTTCGAACTCTGTGGAAATATGTGACCAGCAAAAAAAAAAAAATTAAAAGCATATGAGCATATGTATAAGCTTGACTTCAAGTTTAACAAGGAGCCACTGAAAGGAGAGCTTGTTTGTTGGTATTAAGCTGTGTGAGAGGATTTGGCT
Source organism: Neoniphon sammara (assembly GCA_900302535.1). NCBI lineage: Eukaryota > Metazoa > Chordata > Actinopteri > Holocentriformes > Holocentridae > Neoniphon > Neoniphon sammara. The sequence goes on along the minus strand of OMKZ01021393.1, from coordinate 10,636 downwards.
AAGCTGTCATCACAGCTACTGTGACTTTTAGTAAGAATATTAGAACAAGTTGTGGCTTTATTCTTTGTTGTATCATGTAATGGGTATTGTCAATGTGTCTTACAACAAAGCCTGGCTAAAACTCATCGTGACAATACCGATATTATCACTCCACTGCAGATGCATGACATAAATTACAGAGGATAATGAAAGGGACTTAAAAAGTTATTTGAAATGTAACGCAAACTGAACTTTTTCACCCACGCTTTACACCATTTAGCTGATAGTGTCTGAAGTGATTAACTTCATCGATTGCAATGACTCAGCTTCCCTGAGGAAACTCTTTATCTTGTGGAATGCTTCAAAAAAAAAAAGAAAAAAAAGAAAAAAAATAGAATTTTTGCATCTGCAAGTATAAATATTGGACATACAGTTGAAATCAAAACAGCATTTTGCGAAGAGTGATATGAGCCGTTTACACTTTTCCTTCCTAGTGTGAGCCTGGCTACAGATGGACATCAAAGTCTTGGATGGAGATGAAAAGTAAAGAGTCTGGTTGATCGAGTACATCCGCGCTGTTTTACCTATCCTGAACTTCCCTCCGACCAGCTGCTGAACAGTCAGCTCTGACCACACACACCAAAGGTAGTATGCTTTACAGGACTGTATACACACAGAAGATAGCGTTCTGTAGGTTTGGCAGCTTTTCACACACAGACACACACATCCTTCTTCTGTTCTTGTGAGGACCTTCTATTGACTACATTCATTCCCTAACACATACACTTAACCCCAAACCCGAGACCTACTCCTAAATTAGCTCCTTGTAGAAGTGAGGATGGGCCAAAATGACCTCACTTGAGAAGGTTTTCCTAATTTTTCTATGCTTGTGAGGACATTTGCACCATACAAATTCTCAATAACGCCGAGCAGGCTTTAGCTTAACTACCCTGTCTTCTCGATTTCCCTAACGGGGGCACTTAACAAAATGGATCCAATGAAAAGACTGAGGAAAGAAACAATATTATGGTTGAAACTAACTCTAGCATACCAAAACAATGCCTTGGAAAAGGTGCACACTTTTCTTTGTAGGTACACAAGGGATTTTCTGGGAACTCAGCTATCACTGCTTTTATTTTCTCCCCTGGCACAGGCAAATCTGTCCAAATATAGAACTGAATCTGTTTCCATTGAAACCAATACCACGATGACATGACATCATCTTCCCATTAACTGAGATGTTTGATTCACCAAAAGCATTCTGGGTTTACAAAAGTCAGCTGAAAGCTGGAGCTTTACAAACACCGCGTTCTCTTCACAGACAGTTTTGGACAGATGGTAGGCATTTGTGTGGTATCAGCTTTCATAGACAATAATGTGTTGCTCGCAGCAAGCGGGAGAATGGAAATGCTTCCCTTGTTGGAGAGAATGAAACACAAACACACATATACAGTGATACACACACGCACACTTGCACAACGTATCATCCATGCCTAAGTAAAAGACTCCCTGTTTGCCATGGGGCGTAAGCGTGTCTGAGCCTTACATGCAATGCTCCCTCAATCAGGGCTGGAAATTATTTCGTTGCCACACAAATTAGCGCCACTTACGTCAGATGAGACTGAAGTGGCCTCTGTGTGTCTACCAGGATATAGTTGGTACACAAACACCCCGTCAAGTCGTCAGCCAGGCCAAATTACCTCTACTGACCAAGAGACTGTTTTTGTGTCGCCCCCTTAGCAACCATTTGTCAGCCCCAACAGCCAGAATTAAAACCAAGCCTCGCATGATTTGAAAAACGGATGCCGATGATGAAGGAGAAATTCACAAGCCCCAGCTTTTGTGTGTGTGTGTGTGTGTGTGAGAGAGAGAAAGGTCTGATAGTCAGACAGGCAGATGTACATGTGTTTTGTTTTTGCATTGTTGTGAGCACTCTATTTGGGTTTAAAGAGGCAGCAGACCGCGGCTTGGAAACTTGAATAGTATATGTAATGCGGTGAAAACCTCGATTATAAGTCAACAGTGTGCTAATGCATGTGTACATCTGCATGTTTGTGCCTATGTGTGAACTCGTGTGTACACAGTGGCGCTGGCAGGTAAATGTTTGATGGCGAAACGAAGGCTTGGATAAACGGAACAAGAACAGGCAGTGTTCTCCATCCGTCCCTTGCGATTCTAGTCAGCAAACAGTAGAGAGTCACTGTCTCTGAAGCCAGACACTGTACAGATAGTGTACAAGAGTAGTAACTGGCACTGACTGAATACTGAATACTGACTCAGTTGTGCCAGTGTTTCTATAATAAAGTTAAATAATAAATAATTGAAGACAATGTAATCTCAGGAGATCCCACTCTTGGTTTTTTGACCAATTCTGTCCTCAAGGTCAGGATCTTTTTCACCATTACCAACTCTGAGACACATTTGGGGGGTTTGGATTGTGCACTGAACCCCATTCCTCCTGATTCCTTCTGATAACCCTACTCTTTCAGAAAATGAATGTTTTGAGTAACATCTCTTTTCTATGAAACTCAATCCAAAGAGGTGACCACAAGATGAGGTACCGAGCTCAGATGCCTTTCTTCGATATCCAAAAAAGGCTTAACGCCATATTTCTCCATCACAAGGAAGTAATAAAGTGCGCACACTGGTTTGCATTAGTATTTCCTAGCTCTTGCGTTCATGAAAATCCCGACTCAATGATCCGGTTGGGATCGGAACTGGCATGGAGAGGAGGGGAGTCAGGAAACTATGGCCAGGGGTCCCTCTGGGAAGAAAAGATAACATGAATATATGACAGAGCTGAACACTCTCTGCCAGGTCCACGGCCATGCCAGACTCCAGTTCTTGTTGGCACACGCGACAAGTAAATCACTTACAGCTTCATCTTAGCCCGAGAGCAGAGAATTGGTATCTTTAGGGTGACAAGGACGGTTCACTGTGTCTGAGGAATACTTTGGTCAATGGAGGGCTTCTCAATGAGGCTGATGCAATGTGCCTTTCAATCTGAAATGACTGACAGAGGCCACACCAACGGCCATTACGGCAGACAGGTTGGACACAAATTAGCTATGGTAAATTTCAACTATCCCAAGCTGTGGGCATGACACGATGACTCATTTTCCCTTTAGAAAGCCAATAGACATGTTTTTCTTATCACAGAAAATGAACATGTTTCTTGGGAAGGAGTTCACCTAATTCAATTATCGTGGCAACGCTGGAAAAGGTGAACAAACCTAAGCGATACTGAACCAATTTGGCATCAAAGAAAGCATTTTTCAAGACATACATCATTTCTTTTACCATCATCTTTTTGCACTTTAACCACCAGTATAAGCTCAGCCCATGCTGTACCTATTAAAATTAACTATATCAAAATGAAACCTCCAGTGCATGCTGGATGAATTCTTTCACAGCAATCCCATAAATGTGAAATGGTACTATAAAACATGATCCAGCACCCATTAAAATGTACAGTGGGCCACATTACAGGCCAAGCGATTCTATAATCTTCAGTAATCTCTGGTTGTATGGTTGAACAGGGATCAGAGAATCTTCACCCCCCTGTAGCTTCAAGCTGTGACCTACCACCCCTGGCTTTAGCGTTTCATGTAAATATAGTGTGTAATGACACACTGTCAGAGCATGGATGCTATTATAGCCTTCCTACCAAGCAGAGGTCATCTCCACCACCCCGCCCAAAGGAGGGGCCGCCTCACCACCATGGTTAAAGGGCCTGCTTTCACGCTGACCAAAATGACAGACGTGACTTTATCTTTACATTCTGAGAGGAGTTTGCAGTGAAGAGTACTGAGAATCCCATCTGAAGCTTACAAGGGCTTAGCAGATACTCGCTGATTAGTGGCGTTGTTTCAACCGTTTTGTAACGTTGTCTGTTTATCTGCCGCCTGCCCTTTAAGACCAAAACCACGGCTTCCGGCTGCTGTGAACCACGCAAACTTTATGATAGGTGATGAACTGAAGGAGGCCAACATATCTCAGTGCTCAATGATTATAAGAGACAGAGGGAGAGCATTTGGCGTAGACGCGAGCATCCTTTGTATTCCAACTTTTCCCTTTGAAAGTTCAGATGGTGACAGACTTTCTATTTCCTGAGGAGCGGTCTGGTCAATGTTACTCTGAAATACAACACGTCGGTTCTATCACAGCCTTTCCAAATGCATTATTTGAATAGGCTGGAATTCAAAAAACATGCTGTCAATTGGCCATATTTAGCAGTAAAGAACTAGTTGGAATTAGTTGGAGATCTTAAATTGAGAAGACCAATGAGGCAGTTTTGTTCTACTACAAAGAAAAAGCTATTCCCCACATTTTCACAAATTGTTTGCAATGTGACATATTGGATGCAGCTCCTTCAAACAGCATGCCAGTCATGCACATTACACATCTTGATCTTTATACTCTAAAATACTTCCAAACAACACAAATAAATGGCCAAAAGTGCATACTAAGTAACGTTCACAGTCTTCTCAGAAGGTTCTCCAGATGCAGTGTTTCAGATTAAACCCATGGGACTCTCCCTGGTGTCCAGATCCGCGTTCAAGCTATCCACAGGACACATCTCGCACTATCCTTCCCTTCTATTTGATCTTATAAGGCACAAGCTGTGCCACAGGGAAAACATTTCACTCTGAACTTGTTAGTTGTCCTTTGAAGTCACTCTCACCTTTCTCTTAAAGTTGTCTGACAGTTTGAGCTTTACACTTCATAAGCAAATGAAAAGCAAAGACCTTCAGGCCATGTGGTCCAGCTGGTCCTTCTTCTTATGCACTCTACTGAGGACATTTCATTAAGGCTGAATATTCTCTAAAACTTAATGAAGAAGTCCAAAGGACCATATGACAGAGAACAACCAGAGAACATACAGGTGCTGGTGACTAATAGCAGAACTGTCAAAACTACTCCATCACTAACTACACACTGAAAACCCAATTTTCCTACACACTTTTGGATCATAAAATGAGCATGTGGGAAAAACAGGCATGAAGAAAATGCCCACTAATCAATAAAAAATGTTCCCTGAGGTGTACACTTTAAAAAGTAACAATTATCAGTACCAACAAGTTAATCTCTACTTGTAAGCTACCAGTGGGAAGTTGAAATAGGCTCAGGTGACCCTAAAAGAATGAAGCTGCTGCAGTAGCGTGATGTGCTATGTCTTAACATGCTCCTCAGATGAAATGAACAGGCACGTGTAAGTAAGTTTGTCAGTGCATATGGCATGGAGGAAAAACTGAAAAATGCAACAAATGAATGTATCATTTCATATTTAGAAAAAGAAAAGTCTAAATATAATGTTGAATATTGAAGTCCATTAAATCCACACTGCAGGCCTGGGCTAGGGTGGGCACATAATAGCAATTTCTAACGATATAGGAGATAGGCTATGACATGGCTAGACCAAATTCTGATAATGGTCATTTAATTACATTCCTGAATCAATTATGCATATTTTTCCAACCAGTGTTTGAACTTTTTTCTAAACATTATATTATGTACTGTACACATCTACAGTAGGCAAAGGGTAGTAATTTTGAGCTAATGTAGCCTACATTGGCTGGATTTTGTAGAATAGAGTGTGCAAAAGCAACAGTGTTTTGACTGCCTTGGTAATCTTGGTTAAGTTACTTCCAGTAAAAGTTATTCACCCTCAAATACAGACAAACCAAATGTAACAAAATTCACATTTTTGTCTAAAAGTAAACAAATGCACAAGGACAGTGCGCTTAATATTTCTCACTGCACTTGTTTATCACAACAATGAAGTGGCCTGAAGGGGCTTTCACATAGGATGTGGTGTGTGCTGCGGTTGCTACTGGCATCAAAACTTTGTGCAAAAGTTCAATTTAGTTGAACTCTGAGCACAAGCGCACAGAGCCTCATGCTGCGCTGTGCATGAACTTCGCGTAGTGCATCAAAAATCTGTTGTGATGCCAGCCATTGTAAAGAATGGGTTTCAGGGCGCAGGACTGCCATTGTCCTGTTCTATGCGCGAGCTGCATAAGTGACGAGTGTTTCTAGCCTCCGGCTGGAGGCATGGGCTCAAATTGCACTTCTATCACGCAAATTTGATAGTCCTTCAGTTTGTGGTTCTTAATACTTCAGACTTTTCAGACAGTATAGAAACAGTAACGCACTACAGCACTGATGTAAATTTCTGTGATTTTTCCATATCAAAACCTATAGTGTGATGAGGTGAGCAACCACAATTTAGCAAACCATGAAGGCATACATTTTTTTGGTCCTCAAAGTGCTACAATATAGTCTGATACGATATAGTTTGGCATATTCCAGTTAAGTGACCCATTTGTAAAAATCGTTTATGATGCCTGTCTTCAATAGAAAACTTACCAGAACAAATTCCATCACTCACGTGGTCTTGAATACACCTCTCTAAATTTCATGATATTCCAGGAATTCCAGGATCTGGGAACCCTGGAAGACAGGTCACTTGCATGTTTGCTTTGCTACCAAAATTACAAGATTAAAATACACCTCTATGTCATGACTTTTACAGTTTAATCCCCTCTGGGTTTTAAGTAAATTATTCAACAAGTTAATGACTTACCAAACTCTATGTGAATACTGATAAACTGATAACAATGAATTCAGAGCAAATCAAATAAGAAAAAAAGGCAACATACTGCACCAACGTTGATCACTTTATTTTCCTTAAAAACCATAGGTCCATTTTATTAGTACAGTAAAGTTAGTTCGTGTCAAACCATAAGGATTAGAAAGGTGGTGGATACACTGTAACAGCAAAGAGAGGCAGACAAACACACATTCAACCACCTAGTCTAACAGTTTCCCCATATGCAGTATCCAGCTTTAGTGTCGGTGTGGAAATTACGTGTGTCATATTGACAGTCCAAGCCAATGGAGATTTTAAACATACAGAATAGATCAAGTCGTCATCACGGTCGTCATTTTCCCCTTAAAACAGAATAAGTTTCCCTATTCCAAAGGTAATAGTCTATTAGCTGGCAAATGCAGGGGGACACAGAGCCCATCTGGATACTGCCTCCTGATTGGATGGCCTACAAAGTGTCTTTTCCTGGCTGCTCTCCATTGATTGGATAAATGAAGGTAGGAGGGGGAGAGAACAGAGTTCAGGTCTACCAGAAGATGGTCCTGGAAGAGGAGAAAGGTTCAGTAAGTCATACTGAGTAACTTGGCTGTCCACAATGGATGGCAGATGGGGAGAGAAGTGCTGGATGGAGGAGAAAGAGGGAGGGGAGAAATGGTGAGAGGTGCCTATTGTTGGATTCAGTTAAATATCACTTCAATTGCTCCTGCCCTACCTTCATCTAGGCTAATATTTTAACAGCTAGAACTCAAAATGACATTAGCGAATTAAAAAAGGATTCAAACAGCTTAGCAGACACCATTGTTCATCTCACAGGATATACAATCACTTCTGTAACCAAAAAATACAACAGTCTAACTCTAGAACATAACAGCATGAGGTTTCAGCACTAAATGGGGCATATCTGTAACAAATGCATGTTAACATCATCATGCAGGTCTAGATGAGGAAAAAAAAGATTTTAACAACACCACTTTTTCTATAGTAGATACAGTAATATGGCCCACTGAGGATATCTGAGGTTAAAAAAAAAAAAAAAAAGCAGCTTGCAAAGCTCACTGTAAACACACTTCAAACAATGAATAACTTATGTAAATGACCAGCAAATGATAGGCCAAAAGCTTAGAAAAACAGCACTAACTAAAATCAGGGCAGAGCAGTTTCCTAATGATTTTTGTGAATCAGGGCTACAACTATTTTTTGAAGTTCTGCCAACAAACAAACAATCAACTGGGCTCGTAAAGGTAAGTTACAGGGCTGCCCCCAAATAGTCGATCAAACGTTAGTCGATGAGAAGAGTCTTTAGTCGACCAAGTTTTTATTAGTCAGCTAGTCGCAGGAAAAAAAATCAATCTACATTCAGGAGCTGCGCCTTGTGCCTAGCTTTTAATTTAACAGGAAGCGGCAACACCCAGTCACTGAGGCAGCTTTATGCCGGCTTACATTCACGTTTACATAATGGATGTATTATCGGGCAGGAGATCCAAAGTGTGGTATCATTTTGAGAGGGTAAAAGGACGACCCCGAAAAGGTGACAAGTAAAGTCTGCAGGCAAAGATTCGCCATTCATTCGTCAACCTCAAACATGACGCATCATCTGAAAAGTGTAACTACCCTAACGTTAGCCACCTAGCATGGCCACTCTAGATAGCCTAGATAAATAAACATATTGTCATATGCGCTATTAGGCTTAACTAAGTGTCCGTGGGGACTGGGGAAACTAAATGACCTCACTTACTACATGTTTAACTTAATGTGCGTTTCTCTCTATAGGTGCATCCACTTCAGAATCATGACCGCTTTTGCCGGTGTTGTTAACGGGCAGCTTGAGTCACGTGCCTTCACTTGTAAAATTACATTTTAAATGATCACTGCAATGGTTTTGTATTACTGTGTAATGTAGCACAGTGTTAACATTCTTTCTCAGCCCCAGAACTCAAACCATTTTCTGGCGTCCCCAAAATATATGTATTTAAATAATAATAATAATAATTACTAATTAATTAATAATATAAATGTGTGATGACTAGTCGACTAATGGCTACTGGAACTAACGGCTACTAGTCGACTAGGAAAATCTTTGGTCAGGGGCACCCCTAGTAAGTTATAATTAGGGATGGGCGCTAAGCTGACTCACAACAGCTCTACAAGCATGATGAGCCATTTTGGTCATTTTTTTATTATTGTAGTGGATACACAAAACATCCTGCATTAAAAATGGGTAAAATGCATAAAATCCAAATACCCAGAAGGGAAAAAAGTGAACGAACGAACAAACAAACAAATGGATTATATAAGGCCTTACATGAAGATATGATATTCAATATTTAAAAAAGTAAACTGCTTTTATGAAAACATAATTTACTTTTTTATGGTGTTTATTTCGCCGTATGATAGTCACTGATGGCATCCTTTTATTTATTTACTAATGTATTACAAGAATAAACAACATAGACTGTTGAAACAGCCTCAACAAAATGTTACAATGAACACGACAACTATCAGTTTGAAATTGATACAACTCCATATCCATATATACATACACTTCAAAGGTAGCTGTTAAGTCTTCCCTACCTTACAGGGGTTCAGTAGTTGATCATCCTCTTGATCGCTTCAAAGCACTTCCACTTGTCTGGGATGTAGAACGGTTCAAAGATGTGAGGGAAGGGAGTGTCATAGCCACAGACCCTGGCGATGGGAGCCTCCAGGTTGAGGAAGCACTCCTCCTGCAAAAACCAAGAGACAGGGATCAGGACTCTGTCAGTCTAATGCTGTCAGCGCTCAGACATCATTCACCTTGGCAGGGAAGGAAAGTCTGGGCTAACACATTCAGACAGTGACAGCTGTGAACCCAAGGTGTTTCTATGACACAGTAAACAGTTGGCTGTCAGGCAGCAGGGGCTTCATACAGTATGAGCTATTGCACGTCACAAGTATGCATGAAGAAGACAGGAGCCGAATCCTATTTATCTAATGTATAGGATGTGATTTACTAGTTGCTTGTGCCATAATCAAGGGCCAGTGTCCACAAAGAAACTCAATACAGATGTCTACAGAACGATGTATTAACCCACAAATGGTGACTGAAATACATCAGGTGATGCTGTCAAGAATATATAACACCATTGCACAGGCAGCATCACTCACTAACCATTTAACTTAAATGTTACAGGGTTAAGATATACCACTGAGGTTATCGAGTAGGGACCTCTCAACACAGATGCTTGGTTGAATTAGGGAAATTTCACTCTAAAACTCAAATACCCAGAGGAAGCACTCCAACACCCACGCGCTTCATGTGTGACAGTGAAATGCTATTGGACCAATAATGCATTTATTAAAGTTTTTTTCCATCAGTTCAACCTTTCAAGGTCACTAAAGGTCAAAGGTAATGCAACCAACACAAAGGTCATGTATGAATTTATATTAATGTTTAATAGTAAATATAATATTGTAAATATATGTACTAGCATCGGGCTAAAAATTTGACCTCACCCTGTGACCTTGACCTTTGACAGATTCTTCTCAAAACTGAAACACTTCTTCCTTTCCTGACCCTGAACACTTCCATCAAGTTTGGTACAAATCAGATCAAAACTGTTTGAGTTACGCTGTACACACACACACACACACACACGGACAGCACTGAAAACAATAGCCCCGCTTGCGCTACCATATATATATCTCAGTATTATCTGTAAAGTGGGAAGGTTCAGTTTTAAGTCAAAACCACTCCATTTCTCAAAACTTCTGGGCTACTGAGAATGGTGTAGCTGCAGGCTCACAGGCAGCAGTTTCAGGACTGCAGAACTAGGACCCTTCATTTTAACTCTAACCCTATCCCTAACCCAATCTTTATTTTACCTGATAATGAGCTAATTATGGTAATTACAGATTGCACAGAATGCAACTCTTAGCAAGAAAAATGAAGGGTCCTAGTTCTGCGGTCCTGAAACTAGGTCCTGAAACTGCTGCCTGTGAGCCTGCAGATACATACTATTGGAGCTAGTGGGGCCACGGCTGCACGCAGACGCAGGGGGAGGGGGAGGG
>OMKZ01021391.1:109104-127335 GCA_900302535.1 Neoniphon sammara | reverse complement strand
GTCCCATTTGATAAAAGGCTGGGCTTTGATCTTTCCTTGTATACAGTGGATCCTTTGGCTAGCATCACTGTTTGGAGCCAAGAGGAAGGGCTGCAGACTTTTATCAAAGGAAAATAAGGAACACGTGAAAAAACATATAGCTTGACTTCAAAGGGAAACCCCTGAATACAACAGTTATATTATTCAACAATCCGATCAATGCATGTGAATATGAAAACCTCTCAAAACCGGAAGCTGGAGTAACTGTAGCTTAAAGCCGGAATGTCATTTACTTGTCAGAAGCTGGACAGGCAGCGAACACGAGCTTATTTAAAGGTAGGTGTGTAGGATTTTAATTCAGATGAAGACAGAAATGGGATGTCATATTCATACATGCTTTTTATTAGTGTATAAAAACCAGAAATGAAGAATCGCATTGTTTGTATGAAGTCAAAATAAGTCATTATCTACATAAGCACGGGTCTTGGTTTTACCTGGACTGCCATCTTGCCTCACCATTTTTCTATGGCGGCTCAGATGGTCAAACCAACCCCAAATAGTTTGCGATGAACGCGTTTTCTCTCGCAAGTGGCTGTCAGAAATGAGTGGTGCTACCATGACGGTTGGTAGCAAACTGCTAGAATTACTACCCAAAGAAGAGTAGTAGCCTAGTTTGTTTTTGTTTGTTAGGCTATGAACAGACACTTGAGAAAAGTTGGGTTTAGCTACACAGTATCCTTGGTTATGGTTAGGTTGAGGATAATACAGCCATGGTGAGGATTACAAAACTGGTCACCATCAAAGCCAAAAATGCACACAATCTTTTGCTTCTGGTTTTTGCTTTTTTGAGCAGAAAGGGGGCTATCAGAGGAGGCTGTTGACTTAACGGGTCTGAAACACTGATTTACCACCATCAGCAACCATTATAATAAGATTACTCACAGTAATACAGCATCAGTGGCACACATACAGTATAGTCATTATAGTGCAAACTGCACGCTGAATCAACACCAAAGAGATAGTCTACCAGCCTCTCATTCTATCTGGGTTTTAAACACAGGACAGGCATTCTTGTAATGTAGCAACCAATGCTGGATGTGCCCTACTAAAATAAGGAACACCCCCCCACACACAGTGAGACGGACAGCTGGTCTGTTTTCACATCTCTCTCTCCTTCATCCTATTGAGTTGTTCTATTTTCTTGTAACATGATGCTGATGCTTCATCCTTACAGTCTAAGGGTCAGGCTCCGTGTGTGTTCATGTGCAACACTTCTTGGCATGCTCAAAAGGATTATGAACAGGCACTGTGTAGGATGTACAGAGTTCCATAAGGGAAATGCAGTTTGCCTTCATACACCAGGCAGTGTACAAGCGCACAGGTAGATGTCAAATATGCATCAGCCCACTGGAGGCAGGTGCACTGCACATCCTCAAGAAAGTATCTTAGTGACTGTCTAATCACAGGTCTGATTCAGGTTCAGCAGGAAGACTTGCAACACTATAGGTGCTCCTGATAAATACCACAGTTTATTATTACATTTCAGACAAAAAAGAGCTCAAATTATTACTTTTATATCTGAAGTGTAATAATAAACTGTGGAACTTATTGAGAGCACCTATGGTGTTGCAAGTCTTTCTACTAAACCTGAATCAACCTTTTTAGGACTCAGCACATAAAAATAAATGTGTGTACATTGTGACTGTCAGGTTGCACAGAGTGCCATAAAGGTAACAGTGTGTGCTCATACACCAGGCAGTGTATGTCAAATACGCATCAGCCAACTGGAAGCTGGTGCCCTTCACATCCTCAAGAAAATAGCTTAGTGACTGTCACATTGTAGGTGTGTCAAAGCATGACTACATATTTTATATTCATTTCTGACATTGCATTTGGAATTTCGCAACTTCTGTGATTAGAAACTGTTCGGTGTATTGGGTAAAAGGCACACCCTAGTCTACCTTACATGCTTTTTTTCAAGAGGTGAGTGAGCACTCACCAACCTGTAAAAAAAAAACAAAAAAAAATATGTTTGGATAAAGACTGAGATTTACTGACGTGTAGTCGCGCAATGTCACACAACAATAGCCCAACCCGTTAAACACAATGATTCACTGGTATTTTACTATTTAATAAGTAGCAATGAAATGTGTTGATTAGCTCTTTGTAATAGTTTAAGTCATGGAAAAAGCTCCACTCCTTAAAAAAACTGATCCCATACAGTCATACAGGTCTTTGACCATGATGTTGACAGTAACAACAGAGTCGAGGTGAGTTAGTGTGTGTGTTCTGGATAGGAGCCAGATTAATTGTCTGGTGGAAATACCTCCATGGCAACAGAAGATCTTCTCATCAACAATGGCTGCAACAGGCAGGCAGTTGAAGCAGTCTGTGAAGGTCTTCCACAGCTTAATGTTGTACCGCCTCTTACCTGTGGGAGGCAACCACAGTTGCTTGGTCACAATCTTATCTAGAGACTTGTAAAATCTTGTCCCAGCAGCTGCCACTATTGCATCACATCAGATACACTTTACATTTTACATAATCCTGGGTCTGTAAATAGCTGAGAACGGCATGATTAATAACTGCCCAGACAGCTCCTTAGCTGGAAGCCTGGTGTACTCATTACTGTCTATTGTTTATGTGGCTGTTTTTTACTATTAAAAAGCCCCTTTTCCCATGGAGTCTAAAACAACTGCTGAATTTCATATTCATGCTTTTTTTACAAATTATTTGCTTCAGTGAACTAAAATTGTTATATTTATAGGCTCACTTCAAGCTCATGCAAATATTGATTTGATGATGCTAATTAAATTAAAATCATCTGGCATCAGTGATGCATACAGTGAAGGATATTAACACATATGCTGGTCAATGAAGTGTTCCTGTCATGAATACTGCAAGCATAAGAAAATAGTTAAACCTTGTCCTATGGCCAGGAGGGAAATCTGATTCAAGGGTCACAAAATCATATTTAGCCCATGATCTTCAAGACTTAGGATTTTAAGATGCATATCAGATTGGTTACTTGTCAATATTTCAAAAACTTTTGTGAGAATTACATCTATCAAAGTTATAATCATCATGAAATCTTTACCTTCGAAAAATCTATACTTGTCATTAAACACACGTCAAATATTGTGGCATAATATATATCACTTTACTAAACGTTGTTGCTTGGTGTCAGCTGACAAAGATGTTCATTTTTTTCCATTGTAAATATCATCTTAAGTTTTAACATTTGAAAAATCTTCACCAAGACTTGTCTCATTGTGTGCATTTCTGTTTGCACTGAGAAACATTTCCCAAACAAAAGCTTATCAGATTAGCTCAATGCACTCACATGCACATATTATCAAACTCCCATAAGTGTGAATACTAGTGTTGGTATGAAGAATGTATGCTGGTGTGTGTGTGCATGTCACATGACTCACACTCATCATAGAAGCCATATATTCTGTTTATGGAGGCGCACTCATGGTTTCCTCTCAGCAGAAAGAAGTTCTCTGGGTATTTGACCTTGTATGCCAACAACAAACAGATGGTCTCCAGGGACTGCTTCCCTCTATCCACGTAGTCTCCGAGGAACAGGTAGTTGCTCTCTGGGGGGAAGCCACCATATTCGAACAGCCTCAACAGATCATAGTATTGACCGTGGACGTCACCTGGTGAGAGAGACGTCGTCGTCAGAGTGGTAGATGGATTGTGAGGCGCTATACTGCAGCTTTGGTCAAAGGTGTGGCTATTGTGCAGTGTTTATGTACACAACAAAGGGTAAGGAACATAGACAGAGGAACAAGAACACCAGGAACCCTGCAAATCGAGAATGATTCAGTCATGACTGGCCATGCATGCTTTTAATGGATGTTTGGTAAATTTTGCTGCTGCGTGAGTTGAGTTTTTTGCGGCAATTAGACAACTAATCAAGTGTACACAGTACTAGCTTGCATTTAATGTGACAATACCAGTGAGATGTACTTCAATGGAAACTTAGCCAGTCGATCCATAAATTTGCAGACTGTTCCTTTAAATCAGCAGTCCCCATTAAGTGGAATCAGCAGTATGTCACAGGGGGCCAACTCCAGGGGGGATTGAAATGCAAAACAATGCTGAACTTGCAAGCCAATGTTATCAGAATTTATCCACTCATTTTGTAATTATTTAGCAAGGTCATTTCTATTCACAGTACTCTTTGCCCTAAGGATGTTGCTCACATTTTTTTGTTTTGTTTCTTAAATTAGTCATTATTTGAGTCTCCTTTGACATTAGGTGATAAACAAGCAGAGTGTAGTGTGTTATTCTCATAGCAGGCCAGTACTCTACAACAGGCATTTAAGAATGTTTTTGAATGCAATAGCTGACTACACTAGGGAGTATTCCCTAACTCTAAAACCACAACTAAACCTCACCACAAATCTTGAGCGGCGCCTCAAGCTCAAGCAGGATTGGCTGGCTAAGGAAGATCTCCCGGGACTTGAGACAGAGACCACGAATCTCATTCTCTGTCAGCTGAACATTTTTGCCAGGTCTGGAACCTTTCACTGGAGAGAAAAAGAAGGGACAAGAGTGAAAAGTAGCACACTAAAAACAATGGATGATCTATAACGGTGTATTATTCATGACACTGTTTCCCAATGAGATATCCAGAGGGGGTAGATGATAAAAAAAATTCTGCTGTTTACAAGTTGTTGTTTTTTTCAGGAGCATTTTGCTGGAGATCCTGTTGTAAGTGAAAAGAGGTCAAATAAGAGGCTTTGTGTTGAGCTTTAAATACAATAACCAATGGACAATACTAAATCTACTGCTATCCTGGTAAATGAACACAAATCGCCATTTCAGTAAACATGCGTTTCTGAATCTTTTTCCACAATATCAATAGTCTGCATACATCTAATAGATTGGATACATCCTCGGGCGACGTTTTGCACCACACCAACCGGCATGTTATGTGTTACAATGAAGGCAAGTGGAAACGTTATTCAGGAGCTATAGCTAATGTTAGCTGCGAAAATGTGAACAGCCGGACATCTGGTACTAGCAAGGATGCTAGAAACCAAGCATACATAGGAGTAAAAAAGTTAGCCCGTATTACTCATACTGATCGCTCTGGGTGTCAGTTAGCAATGAGCAAAAATGAGATCAACTTGCATACAGTTAGCTAGGAAGCTAATGTTAAACAGTTTGTACTAGCCAATATAGCTAAAATGGCTACCTCCAGAAATAAATTTCAAGAAAAATAGCGAGTCTTACCTTCCAGAAGACGTTGTATAATGGAGTCGATGTTCAATTTATCGGCTTCAGCCATACTATTCCCCTGTATTGGTCGGATTCAAGTAATTACTCCCTACAATTTCAAAAAGAAGCTAACGGGCTAGATAACTAGGCACCG
The DNA here is from genome assembly GCA_900302535.1 of Neoniphon sammara. NCBI lineage: Eukaryota > Metazoa > Chordata > Actinopteri > Holocentriformes > Holocentridae > Neoniphon > Neoniphon sammara. Next base: position 121,967 of record OMKZ01021391.1, on the reverse strand, counting down.
AGTTAGCTAAACTAGTTTAATCGGCTACCGTTAGCCAGCTAGCCAACCTTGGGGTAGAATTAGCAACCTCAGAATTTGCGAATGGGTGTTTAATTGTCAACGGTTTGTTTAAATATACTTAAGTAAATTGCATTAACCAACTATTTCGATTTAGATGTTCAAATTCACTTATTTTTTTCTTTATTTTCTCGTGACTCTAACGTTGTTCTTTCCACTGGCTAGCACCAAGCCCTCGACAAAAGTAGCTTGGAAGCGTTAGCTCGAAGCGAGATTCAACGGAAGTGGAAAACAGCTCCTCGCATTCTCATTGGTCGATTTTGGCGTTTAGCAGCGTCTGGGACCGAATGTTCTCGCGGATTGGCTAATTATAACGTCTGTCAGCATTTTACGTATAGTAAACAAGATTGTAAAATGGATAATCATTATGTGAAACAGTGCACGCTTGTTGCAGTAAATTGAAACACCACAACAATTAATGCAAGTTATTCTGCATATGTCCACATTTAGCCAATTATTTGTATTTCTTTTGCGCCGTGTGTGTGTGGCGCAGTAAAGCGACACCCACGGAAGTGACCAAAGATGGAAAAACATTATTGACATGACGCAATGTCCAAGCGACCCGCACCCGCACCGAGCGATTCATTCTTAAGTTGAATATGGCTTGACTTATTTTAGAATAAACATGGCTCAAATTCATATGGATCGTCCCCGATCTCATATACGCAAGTAACGTTAATACCGCAATTTACATTACACAACTATACGGCCATGAAGTTGCTCCATAAAGATATTGAAAAAGATAATGCCGGGTGAGTGATTGACGTTAGCTAGCATGCTAATGAGTATACTTGTTTGCACATTATTTTGCAGCAGACTGCCTGGCGTATGTACATGTCAACGTAGCCGCGATACGTGTCCCAATGTGTTTTAAGTTTCTCTGTATCAACAGAGGCGTGGTGAATGGGAATTCATAACGTATAATGCAGACTTTGAAACATGTCCGCGACTTCATACGTTAGTTCGATTGCTAAAATAAACGTACGTAGCTGTAAATAAATTTACAGCTAAACAGACCACATTTTAACTTTCCTCAGTTTTGCAGTCTCTCTTGTGATCGATGTGTGATAAAGGCCTGTGATCCCTAAAAGACGAGTGGGAAATAGGATTTTAAGTATAGATTGTATCTTTTGAACTTTAAAACTACAGCACATTACATTGACATAAAGTGATTATGACTGGGCAAGTACACATGCCACAGTGAGTAAGCAAAATAAAGCACAGTGGCTGTGTCGTTGGCCACTTGTCCGCACAACAATTGTGATACATGGATGCTTCTGGATCACTGTACCATACACACCATTTCTCCAAACAACTGCATGATGCTTTCAATAACTAACACTACCATTATCCACTCTCAAAATCTCTGATAATGCAGCCGGCAGCTGGCTTGGGATTATCATGACTGACACCAAAGCTGAGGCTGACATGTAGATTTTGCACATCTTTCTAGTCAGGTGACTCTGGTGCCAGAGGAGGCGGAGGACATGTGGCACACCTACAACCTGCTGCAAGTGGGGGACAGCCTGAGAGCCTCTACTATCAGGTAACCTTTATGACATTTGAACTCTAAAGCACAATGCACACACCCAATATCTGAAAATATAGAAAATGGTGAGCGACATGTCATTTAGTACTGCATGATAGGTAAACCTGTCAGCCTTGGGAGCTGGCGTATTTCTGCACCTGCTTCACTGTTCATTGTCTTGTTCTTCCGTTTGTTTATAAGTGTTTCACAATCTAAATCTAAGCCTATAATTGTGTGCACAGGTATAGAGTCAGCATACAGTATCTACAGTGTTAAAATCATCCTGCAATGTGTGAAATGATTGTGCTTATTTTTTAAGGTTTCCAGCTTGGTTTCTCACTTACCCACCCCCTTTCTCTCCGTGCTTATATCCAGCTGTGTGTCTGGATCTCAGATCCACATACAAAGCTTGCCATCTCAGCCACCGATTAATCCTTGTCCCCTGGTCCCACAGGAAGGTGCAGACAGAGTCCTCCACTGGAAGTGTGGGCAGCTCCAGGGTGCGCACTACTCTGACTTTATGTGTGGAGACTATTGACTTCGACTCCCAGGCCTGTCAGCTGAGGGTCAAGGGCACCAACATAGAAGAGAACCAGTATGTCAAGGTATGCGATCAATAAGTGACTTGAATATTGCAGCCTTTTTCGCCGCAGTTTTACAGTGCAGCAGTGATACTATGAGGGAAGACTGTCTCAATATTAAGATTATAGTCGTAGTTAGAAATTATGGTCAGCTTTGATTGTAAGTTTGCCATTTCAGCAGTTAACCAGCTTTTTTCAGCCATATTTCTCCATTCTAAAATTTAACACATAAGTTATGTGGTCTGGCCTTGCAGGAAAGGTGCTATAAATGTACAGGACTTGCTGATGCTGTTCAGTTAAGCTTGATGATTTGGACAAATGGAATAACATGACAATCATAAAAGATTATTTTGATATCAAAATATGACTGTATCTTCCAACACATAGAGAATTACATGTAATTCAATAATCAGTTTGATATCCATCACATTGAGCCGCATGACAGTGTAAAGCACAGTAAAACTCTTATTTTCAAATGTTTCTTAATTTGTTTCAAATCTTATTTTGTTATAGATTTCCTACAGTATTTGCTTTTTAATCATGATTGTTTATTGTAATATTTCTTCACACTATGATCCTATTTAACAATAATACTGAGTTATTGCCAAGACATATTTTTTTGTCATTTTGATTATGTTAACTTTAAAATGGTATGTTGTTCTGACTGTTTTGTGTTCTTCACTCATCAGATGGGCGCCTATCACACCATTGAGCTTGAGCTCAACAGGAAGTTCACTCTGGCTAAAAAGACCTGGGACAGCGTTGTGCTTGATAGGATCGGTAAGCAGGTGGCACTTCTAATGTTAGAGCGCAGTCATGCCAACACTTTTTCTTTGGCTTGAAACATAGTGAAAAGTTTAACTTGTTGCATTTCGTATGTGGCTTATTTAGGTTCATAATGCCCAATTACCAGCGATCCAGAACTTGTAAGCAAAAGTCACATGAACTCAAAAGTAGTTTATTTATTGGACAGAGTTCCAGGCCTTGTAACTTAAGCCAAGCATTATGTACTTTGTCTGTTGTCATTGTAATTTATCTTCTTATGTGTTCAAACCAATTGAGAACACATGAAGAAATAGCTGCAAATTAGCATCAGTTAAGCCTGTGGCTTGACTTTGTTCATAGTTTGCCCTCAGTTCATTTTGTTATGTTAGGTCTTTCTAAGCATGAGTAACTGCAGTTCATCATTTGAAACATCCATCTTCTCATACCCATAGCACCATGTGTTTTGGGCTTGCTTCCTGTAGTTGGTTTGGCTTATGTTCTCTCTCTTGACTAACCATAACACTATTTGTTTGGAAGAGGACTAAGACCTGCATTTTTAGGCGTTCTTGGTGCAGTTGTTAGATGTGCTCTCATTTTTTAACAGCGAACAGCAGTGCTCTGTCCTGTCCAAAAAATAAAAAATAAGCTAACTAAGAAAGAAAATGCTGCAGAGTTCAAGTAGTGTTTGGAGTGGATGCACAATTAGAATTGGATGACTTTTGGTCAAATTCCAGATAGACTTTGATATTGTAACTATCAACCATAATCTTGAACAACTTCTACTCCATAGATTCACTTGTTTGCACTCTGACAAAGCACAGACCTTTGCCTCTTTCTGTCAACAAGTAATAGTGAAGTAAGCAAAATGGTTAAAACAACACATGGATTCCACATGTAAAAAATTACCAACAGATGCTGAAGAGTTAGAAACATGTTGAGAATGTCCAGGCAGTGAAAAGAATCAAGCGTTACAATTTCCATTTTCTCACAATTATTTGGTAAACATAAGAATGGCAAAATCATTTTTGTGCTGTAATTTTAATCTTTAATCTAGTACTGGGCGTACTGTGGAATATGTGTATTGGTATTTACCTAATAGCTGAAATCAGTGTGGTTGGAGAATTTCTCTTGTAGAAGAAACTTGGTGGACTCCTCTAAGACCAGAATTTTTCTTTAACATTATGTTGCTGTACCTCATTTAAACCAACTAATGTCACACAGTTCCTGTTTTAAATGTAGCTAGGATGGCTGATGGCTTGTCTCAAATGGCAATAATCATTAAGCAACTGAATATTAGCAAGGGCTGATTTACAGTGCGCAACCTGATCCAATGAAGTGACATTTTAAGTGTTTTTCCTTTAAATGAAATGGCCAGTCCCTGTGTAAAGTATTAATTTTCTTTGCCAATAGACTGAGACTGATGAGATAGGACGTTTCTGCCAGATAGATGGGGTACATGCTAGTAGGAGTCCTGGTCATTGCACATCTCTGGCTACAGCAACTGAGACTATAATAATGCTTTTATGAATTATTATTGAAGTATACAGGAACTCAGATGATCCCTGTGTCCTCCTTTTTTCCACCCTCCAGAGCAGGCGTGTGATGCCACCCAGAAGGCAGATGTGGCAGCTGTGGTAATGCAGGAGGGCCTGGCCAACCTGGTACTGGTGACTCCCGCCATGACCCTGCTCCGTGCAAAGGTGGAGGTCACTATTCCTCGTAAAAGGAGGGGCAGCTGCACTCAGCACGAGAAGGTAGGTCAGCCCTCAGTAACTGGCACAGCCATAATGAGAAAATAACTGTGTAATTGGATGGCCCAGTCCCATATTGTTTATAAATGTCTGTCTGTCTGTGTCCAGGCACTGGAGAGGTTCTACGAGGCAGTGATGCAGGGGATTCTCCGCCACATCAATTTTGATGGTGCGACTGCTACATTGGTTGTTTTATTGATTGTTGTTGCTGTTTCATCCCATTGTTTTGCTGTGAGCTTGTCAGCTATTTTACCTATTTTTATTTTTATGAACTCTGTTAAGGTTTGTTATTGTTGCCATAGCATATTTGCTTGTTTTATATATTCTCAGCAATTTCTCTATGTGAGTTACATTTCAGTCCATTTTGATTTTGATTTCTCTTCCTTCCCTTTCTCCTAGTGGTGAAGTGTATCCTGATTGCTAGTCCAGGGTTTGTAAAGGACCAGTTCATCACCTACCTCTTTAAGGAGGCGGTCCGACAGGACAACAAGATCCTGCTTGAGAACAGGCCCAAATTCATGCTGGTCCACTCGTCATCAGGTCATAAGTACTCCCTCAAAGGTAGGAGCTGTTAGATGCTGAGATCAAAACAATGATATTCTGCCCTTCCACAAGGAGAAAACTTACTGAAATGCTTGGTGTTTTGCAGAAATCCTCTCTGATCCCACAGTCACAAATAGGCTCTCTGACACCAAGGTCATTATGCATCCTGTTCTCTATCAGCTTTTTTTTTTTTTTTTTTTTTTTACATACTTTGCCCATATGGTCTTAAGTCATAAAATGTAACAGTGTGGATCATATCAGTGTGCTAAATGTTAATGTGTATGTGAAACTTTCAGGCGGCAGGAGAAGTGAAAGCCTTGGAGGACTTCTACAAGATGCTGCAGCATGAGCCTGACAGAGCCTTCTATGGGTGAGGGACGCACCACAACAATAAAGCGGCTGTGACTCAAAGCATCTTCATACGTCAGCACGGCTAATCTACAACCTTTGTATCATTGTGTCATTGTAGACTGGCTCATGTGGAGAAAGCTGCTGACGCCCTTGCCATTGACACCCTGTTGATAAGTGATAAGCTGTTCAGGTATGTACACAGAGATGTGTTTCTGTCGCTTTTTGTTACCGGTTTCAAATACATTTGTACAACAGTGCAACAATGTTACTTTGTTGCCTCATCTCCTCATTTGTTGGTGTTGGGAAATTATCTGCAGTTGAAATTTGTTGTCATTTATTACCAGTTAGCAACCATGCTAATGTTGCTATATGATCTACCTATTCCTGCAACACTGTTGGGAATCCAGTGATTACTAGTGACATGAATACAACATTAGGGATAACATTCAAATTGTTTAAAAGGTGCATGTGTAATAATGAGTCTTGTGTGTGTGTGTGTGTGTGTGTGTGTGTGTGTGTGTGTGTGCGCACCTCCAGACACCAGGATGTGCCTACCAGGAGTCGGTATGTACGGTTGGTGGACAGCGTGAGAGACAATGGTGGCAATGTCAGGTACCAGTTACCAATGAAAACACACAGTGGCTGCTTTTACATGCGCAGAGAATTACATTAACATTAACCCGTTCACACAAGAGACCCAGTTTTGGGTTGACACATAAATATAACTTGGTTGGAATAAACCCATTCTCTGATGAGAAATCCAGGTGTGATAATCCAGCATTGAAGTATTTTCTTTCTTTCTTTTTTTACAGAATATTCTCAAGCCTTCACGTGTCCGGTGAACGTAAGTACCGAGTACTGAATCTATATTGCTTGACAGAAGAAAAACATTTAATTTTTAATATTTAATGAAGTTGCATTTTTATTTAATCACACTGGTTGTTTACCACTGTTGATAAAAGCTTCTTTGCCTCTTAGCCCTTCTAAAATGACTGTAAAACACAAGCTCTAGTGCCTTATTGCTTAAATAAGTGAATTTGTAGGGTTTGTCACACCTGTCTAGCATATAATGTATTGGGTATGAATACAATTATGGCAATGCAGACACACTACATGTTTTTTTCCACTGTAAATGCATTTATGGCTCTGTGCCAATGTGGGGGAAGTTACAGCCATCATTTCAGCCAGTTGAATAGATGAAACTCACAGCTTGACTAGTGTGCTGACTGCTTCTTTAAGGCTTTAGTCCTCAGTTTATACAAGTCAAGAATGAGCAGAAACATTTGCTGTACTCAAACTCTGTGTACTTTTGCACCTCGAGATAAAAATTAGTCTGTATCTTGCCAAGAAGTACAGGCTCTGTCAGCTCTCAACCAGCGATGTGTTTGATCTCCTCAGAGCTGACTCAGCTGAGTGGAGTGGCAGCCATCTTACGGTTTCCCATCGCTGACCTATCAGAGCCTGAGGACGACAGCAGCTCAGACGAAGACTAATCCTCGGAAGTGGACCAGAGAATCTCATTGGCAGAAAAGAGAGGGACGCTGTCCAATGGTGCAGATAGCAATAGAACAGACTCAATGGCTGGTGTATTCCACTTCTGCAACATCCTAACCTCTCTCAAAGCCAGTTAATTTACACACAGTCCATAATCCACTGTTATCACGTTCACATAATTCGATGCATTTCTGCTTTTGGGGTGTGCGTGTTCAAGGTTGCAGTATCTTTTAAAGGTGCAGGTCTTTCTAATGCCGACAAAAACTCCAGTTCTTAAGAATGCCAATGAAAATGAATGTAATGTTTGTTGCCAAGCCTATGTGAAAACACATTAAATTGCAAGTGACGTGCAAATAATTCTAATAGAGCAATGTGGATAAAACATTCTTGGATTTTCATTTCAACTGTACATATCTTTCTTGCAATTAAACAGTGAAAGCATATGTGCTGTCTTTGTGTTTTTTCACAGACACATCACGCACAAATGAAATGCAAGCTGTGACAAGATATAAAAACATACATTTTATTGCATAGTATAATTTCCCATGAAAAATAACTATTTTGGTAATAGGCATTAATCAGCAGCTACTGCATGCTCAAGTTTGCTCAGGATTTTAAATTCAGTACATCGACATTCAAGTTCCACAGTTATAACACTGCAACTTTCTTATGCTTCTCTGGAAAGTCAAGTTATAAATTGATCCCTCGTGAAGGGTTAATCATAATGAATACAATCTCAGTCTCAGCAGCTAGGACTAAAGTGCATTTTGACACACAGCTTGCTTCTCCTTCCTCCTTAATTACTCCTCAGCTTCACCTAATTAAATCCTAAATATTAATTCTATATGGGATCAGCGTGGCCTAGAAAGTGTGCGTGTGTGTGTGTGAGAGAGAGAGAGAGATGCACTTGGCATCACTCACTAGGACACTGGTAGGTTTTAATCCAGGCTAAATCTTCCAGTGTCCCCCAGTGCAGGTAGATGATGGAGCAAATGACCATCACATGCATGATCTGGTGGCTGTTACCCCAGTTGTCAAACAGGCCCGGGCTGAAGCGTTCGGGGATCTGGATGATGTTGACCAGCCCCCCCACCACAGCCAGTGAGTCCATGATGAAGAAGAGCCGCAGCGAGTGCGGGCTGCCCACCCCGCTGCCATAAACCCGGAACAGGAAGAGGCTGAAGCGGAACAAGGCCTGCCAGACAAAAGCTTGCAGGCGCAGGATGTTGGTGCGGGCCGTGGTGGCACAGTAGATGCCGTAGGCCGACACCAGGATGTAGGCGAGCAGGGCTGCCTGCTGCACGGTTGGGTAGCAAAGGAGGGTGATGTAGATGATGGGTAGCGCCCCTGGTGAGAAGTGGGAAGATGAGACAATTGAATATCAATTCACCTAAGCCAAAGAGTATTGCCTGTTTAAGCTAGTAGTAGTGATCAATTTAGAATTTAAAGGTGCACTATGCAAAATGGGTTAATCAAGGTGAGTACCCTTTAGACTCAATGTGGAATAAGCACACAATTTGAAGGTTGAGTGTATATGGTTCTCGTCATTCTGCATTTTTGACAGCTGAGTCTAAAGGGTTGTCTCCCAAGTATTGATTCTCCCAATATAAACTGTATATAAAGAGCTGTCATTGACAATAATATGTAATACACTTCAATCCACCCACTGTAATATTCCATAGAGCACCTTTAAACTAAGAAATTAAAAAATTCAAATGGTACAAATGGTAGGGACCAGGGTCAAAATGCATCAATCATCATTGTTCCTGTGACTAGTTTGACTTTTAAGTTAAGCTGAAGAGTCAAAGTTCATGAGAGTGAGACCTGAGTAACAACATTTTCGCCCAGTGTCAAGTCGACCTACCCAGGGTGTTAACTAGGCAGACTCCGAACATGTCCAGGGAGAGCAGGGTGTCGTAGACGTGCTCTCCTCCCACGTGGTTCATGAAAACGTGGTAGAGGACCGAGCCCACGGTGGGCGAGAGGCAGGCCAGGTAGTGGGCCACGCAGAGCCAGATGCTCTCCACCTCTGACCATGGGAGATTGTAAGGCAGCAGCACCAGGAAAAGGAAGAATGGGATGCCTGGAGGTGAGAAGAGGAGGGGGAAAGAGGGCAGAGAATGGGGAATGCAATCAATGGGCAGATGAAAATTGAGATTTCAAATGTGTTCACAGAGAGTTCTAATCATGAATCATCATCATCTTTTGGCCATGTTTGTAAGAGTAGATAATTACACAAAACCAACCGCTGATTAATAGCTTTACACTACTTTCGTTTTCAGTTCCTCTAACCCAGGCAATTCCAAAAGGTCATGCCTTTATTGTGGGTGAATAACAGTGTGGTTCATGGTGATATTTTAGCTCCAACTTCTTAATCAAAGCAGGTAACACATAAAAAAAAAAAACTGTAGAATAATGCGAGGAAGTTTGGGGTTTCAGAGTAGTTCCTCTGTTTGTTTGCAACAGGAACAACATAAAATATTCAGCTGTTTCACTACAGGTTTACAGAAACCTACCGAGCAACTCTCTAATGCTAATACCCTTCAGTTCCCCTCAGTAAGAGTGTTAGTCTTAATGAACTTAGGGGATAGTTAGGGAGGAAGCACACCGTGAAGAAAATTCCACAGGGAGTTCAAGGGTATACAGGCTTTAGCTCGTGCACAATTAATGTTCCACAATTGCTCATGTTTGCACAACTTTGGCTGAGTTAGAGGCAATTAACAAATCTCTCATTAAGACCAGCAGTTTTTAAAATTTCAGTGCATTTTTGCAACTCCTCATCTGTGCATTATCATGTTTGTCTCAGAGATTCATTGCTCATGTCATAAAAACAATTTGTGCATCACACTTGATAACTGTCAGTTGCCCAATTCCACACACCTTTAAGGCCCAGTAAACTGTGGGATATTTCCAGGACAGGGATTCCCAGGACAGATTACAGCTAATACCCCATATCTTTAGTCTCTTTACACAGGCTTATCAAGCTTGTAACATCCCATACAGTAAGTGAGAGCAGTGACCCTCCATGACCCATTTTGCTTGCACTCCCCCTTTATGGTTTAAGGTGATTCCCGCCAAACTGGCGTCATTTTAATCCCTTGCAAGCAGTTTACCCCTTCTCGTTCTGTGCAGGTGAAACACTAATGAAAAAGGCTTTTGAAACGGCAATGAAATATACCGAAAGGGCTAATTCTGATGCATTCATGAACATTATTTTACTGATATTGTCACATTTAGACCAGAATGACAGTGACGAGAGAAGATGCTCAGATTGAAGAAGAGCAGTTTAAGTACAGGTAATGTAAAGATAATTTCTGGACTTACCATGGGAATAAATGTTCCCCAGCTCATTGTGCATGTAGAAGAGGCTTTTTAGGCATTCCTGTGCACTGGACACTGGCCGGTAACCCGTTAGGACATATTTGTTGAACTGAAGGTGTGGAGGAGTCTTTGCAAAGTTCAACAGCCGGGGTCCTTTGCAAAAAACCATAACTACTTCCTGCAGCAAATGTCCCCCAAAGTTTACATCAGGTCACAATGCAATTTCCTCACCATTTACATCCTAAAGGAGGCCCCACTCAGGAGTTTTGAAGTACCGTCATGTTAAAGACTAGCAGGGAATTCTGTCTCCTGAAACCCATCGCTAGACAGGTGCAATTCCAAGCAGGCAACCTGTTGAGCTGACCAAGTGGCATGCTTGCTGCAGGACCAATCAGCAAACGGCTGTTATTCCTAGGGATAAAGCTGGTGTAATCCTCACAAAAAGCCATGTGCACTACTGCAGCTGCTCCTTCACTGTCATGTCACTGCCATGGACCTGACTTGTACCTCAACTTCACAGTGTACATACATAGTATCTATTTCCCCAGTGTAGTTATGCATGTTCCTGTTCTCCAAGCGCTTCTACAATTATCGTGTGGTCAGGATAATCTGGGGATTACAACATCTAAACTGGTAAATGGGAATATACAGCACTTGAGATAAGTCTTGAAGTGTTGAAGAGTGCAATCCTGAGAGCTCATCTGTGGGCCTGCACTCATTCTGTTGTCATTATTTTCATTGATTCACTGTTATGGGTAATTCATTGTCATGTTAAAATATAAATAATAATGAAGGTCGGCATATCATGTAAAATTAAATGAAGAAATGTACATAAATGAAGCAATATTTTCCTCTGGTAAGATTTCTGAATGGTTTTAATTAAAAACTGTCCAAAAATTGACAGGTGCTTGCCACAGGTAATAATAATAATAATAATAAAAACTTTCCCATGCAAAATAAATTAGCCTGTACTTTGATTTATAGAATTATGTTAACTTGACAACATGCAGGCAAAACTGACTGATTCAATCAAAACATTTGAACAAATGCAGCAAGCAAACTCTCAAGCAGTTCTTTGCATGAACAGGGACCAATAAGTGCAGGGCAGAGAGGTTTTGCAAGAAATACACGAGATGCATAAAGAATACATAATAAACTTAAACAATACTGCTAATAACAGCAAAAAAAAAAAAGTGTTGTTCTAGCTCTAAGGATAGTCAAAAGTGTAACTGCAGGAATATTACACAGAGAGGAGAAAATCACAATAACACAAACCTAAGAAACAATCAAAACTAATATACAACGGAAAAAAAGGATCAAGTTTTCCATGGTCGCCAGACTCAACCTGTGTAGGGAAAAAAAAAGAGTAAAGTGCAGATGTAAGCGGGATGGTTGAGAAAAAGATGGCAGTCCATATAATTAAACAATAAGTTTGAGCTAAACTGCTCTTACCTTGGTATCCACTGTTCCCAAAGAAGCCATTCAAATCATATTTGTTGTCCTTTCCCCCTGAAATGAATAAAAAGTATGTAATGTAATAAGGAAGACTCTAAAACAGTAAAATTGCTAGAAAACCCCTTTTTTTGTGTAAGAGGCAAACAGTATGTTACAAAATGATGATATATTTTCAATGACTTGCTTCTGTACTGTATTTCTGTTCCCATGTTATTTCCACTGATTACATGATAGGGAGTGACGCCCCTATAAACTGCCTGTCTTCTTACTTTCATAAAACTTAACTGATGATAGCATTTCAGTTTTTAAACCTTCATCAGGTAAAATATTTGTTTCTTAGTTGAAGCTTTAAGGACCAAAATGCTGTTACCAGTTAAGTTTATTGCAAGTAAGAGAACAGTGTGCAGGAACGTCTCTGTTTCAACCTTTTGCATCTTGTCTCCTACGCACCTGTCCACAAGGCTGCTTTGGTGTGCATAAGCTTTTATAAGTACTGATTGCATAACGCAAAGCAAGTCTATAGCTTCTGCCCACACACACTTACTCAGAGCAATAGAAAGTGCCCTGTTTCCTATAATATTTCTGCTTGCAAGGATTTTTTCAGTGTGCAAGTTTTTTATGGGGCATACATGTCACCAGCTACTGATAAGATATTTAAAGCTTGCAAGCCTGCAAAGCTGTTCAGGCCAAATTGCATCTAGTGGGAGAAAAACATAGATAAAATGCTTAAATGTTCAACCATCACCATCATCAGACTTTGCCGCCATACCTGACAGGATAAGTCAACCTCTCATCCTCTTCTACTCTAGTAAGCCAACCTCCTTTCCACCCACCCACCTTGATCTATGCCTTTACCTCTCTGCGGCTTGCCCTGTGGGTGAAAGTGCAGCTTGAGATGCTGCTGAATGTGTATCTGGCGTGGCGATTGCTCAGGCATTAGGGGCGGGGCTTGCGTTTGGGCAGCGGGTGAAGGTGCAAGGGAGAGACTGGCAGTGCCCACAGGGACAGGCAGGTCTT
>OMKZ01021391.1:66355-107269 GCA_900302535.1 Neoniphon sammara | reverse complement strand
GTGTGCGCTGCTTTTTGCTATAGTGCAGTACATACAAATGACTGTGCTGACTTTGTGCTGAAGCATTTTGTCTAGGTACTGTTTACTATTTCATAACTTACCCTTGTAAGAAGCACCACTATACAGTTAGGTATGGTGTCGTTCCTTCATTTGCACCATTTTGTTACTGTGCTGCCCATGTTATTACACCTTTCACTTATTACAATTATTTACCTATTAACTTCAGAACCACAGGGATCATCACATCCTCTACAGCTCTCTGTGTAGTATTTTCCTGTGCAAAACTAGGTGTCACTACATGCAAGCTTTGGTTAGTGCAGTTGGAGGGTGTCTTTCAGTCTCACTGTGTCACTGGCAAACACATTTCATACATTTTCAATTAATTTTGTAGCACACGAAAATATGCAAAAGTCAAGGAGGTGAATACTTTATATAGCTTAAGTATATAAGGAAATAAATGAGAACAGATAGATAGATAGATAGATAGATAGATAGATAGATAGATAGATAGATTTTTTTACTGTATTTTCCGGCAGATTTGCCTTCAGAGCTATGTCCTAAGGGCTGAGCTTCATAAGGTGATCCTCCGTAACCTGTGGGAGAAAAGGAGAGACAGAAGAGGAGGATAAAGAGTGTGTGGGTAGGGGAAGAAGCTGCATGAGAACTTCACTGGGTCTTTATGTGGATAACAAGTGAAACAGTATGTACCATATTTGCCAGCTGATTTTCCATCACTGCCAAGACCAAGAAGTTGCCCACCATTGGAGAGCTCACCATATCCTGATAAGAGACAGAAGGAAAAGAGTGTGGAATGATGTCATGGCCTTTTAAATGGATCTTCTATCAAGGTAACACAAAATTTTGGGTTAATGTAACTTATGGGATTAAATTTAACCTACTAAAAATGGCTGGTAAATGTCAAGAAGAGCTAGTGCAGTGCAGACAGATCACCAGCCACAGCCAAATCTCTAATTAGACAGTGTGATTATGTTAGAATTGACCTCATCACAGGCTACAGACTGGCTCTAAATAGCCTAGACTCTTTTCCAAAACACTAACCATATTTTCCAGGTGCAGGATCTCCTCCCATCCCAGCACCACGACCACCTGCAAATACATTAAATTGATATAATTTACTGTTAGATACAACACCTGCGTAGCTCAAGGTAAGGGGTTCATTTCTCAAAAAATAAGGATTTGTGGTCAAGTATGGTACTGATTCCAAACAGAATATATTGCTTGATTTATGATCAATACCACTGAGGGCACACATATAATATATCTATGGAGATAGATGGGAAACATGAAACATACTCACCATATTTTCCAGGCAATTTGCCATTGCCAACTGGCCCATGGGGGCCTCCACCATATCCTGAATAAAATAAAAAACACAACATATTAGTCACATATATACATTTGTTCATATTAGCCTATAATCCTACACAAACTGCACTTGTGAGTTTGTTGCTTGCATTCATTCAAAAAATGTGGGACATAAAAATAAATAGACATGCATTTTTAAACAAGACCCACATGTGGCATCCAGATAAAAGACTGAATGACCAGAATGACATAATAAGTACATACCATGCTTTCCTGCACCATTAGCTCCCCTGTTTAGAGGTGCACTGGAAAATGGCAATCCTCCGATGCCTGAATCAAAGCAAGTGAACACATGAGGGTAAACATTGGTGAGAGACAGACAATAATGCTGGTTTTCACACAATAATAATAAATAAAACTGTTGCCTTGCATTGATGAGCTTAGGATTTATGTGAAAGTTCTACACATCAAGGTGAGGCAGGATTTGGAGATCCACAGGCTGTTTCTCATTTTCCCCTTCCATGATGAGTTTTGGTGGAGTGATAGAATACGACCAATAGACACTCACCGTACTTGGTTTGAGATTTATCTGGGCCCATTCCAAGCCTCTGACCACCAAAAGGCAAACTGCCCATTCCTGTAATGATGGAAAGTTGTAGCATTTTAGACAAGAAAAAACTGACCAAATCACATCACAAAAAGCAGTTTCTTGACATAAAATTATACCTACCACCATACATGCTGCCTAATTTTCCATTAGGACCTAGGCCGGCTGGTTGAGGCTCAAACTGACTGGTCCCTGTGTGGGAATACATGAAATTAATTTGTATCATACCTGATGGATCTATCATATCTATCTTATGCCTAGAGATGAAAATGCTACCAGCTTGCAAGTACTAGGTCATTGAAGAACTGTCCTAAGAATTGGATCTGGGATACTGAGGTGGTAGATGACAACAGAACAAATATGCCATGCTAAAATAAATATGCCTTGCTAAATTATCAGGTTTGTACATGTTTAAACTATATTTTTATATGATGGCATGATCTTACCATCCAGTCCAGCCGGCATGAGTGAGGCTCCATTGTAAGGAAGCTGTCTGGCTCCACCTTTAAAATCAGCAAATGGCATGATTTTGTATTACTGTTATTACACTTTATAGTTACTGCAGACCCACTTTGTAAGAATAGTTCACCTCTGACCCTAATCAATCACTGCTGCATGAAAGAAAAGGGCTGATTTTGGACCTACAAAGTCTCACCATATTTGCCATTTGACGGCTCAGTTCCATATCCACCAGCTCCAAGCCCACCTGCAGAACATAATCCAAATGATGCAATTACTAAAATGACATACACTGTGTGGCAATAGTGTCAGTGCTGAGCATAGCAAGCTGTGTTCGTCTGTCTGGATTCATCTCTGGATTCGTCTTTAACAGTCCTCACTCCCCATCCATATCGTACCTGATTTGCCATCAACAGAAGGTACACCTTGGCTAAGACCTGGAAAAGAGGAGAGAGATGTTGGCTTTTGTTGTAACAGTCAGTCATATTCTGGCCATTTACTGTTAGAGGAAAAACTTAAACTGAATTCCTCTGTTATTTGAAAAACCGTAGTATACTGTATACTGAGGACCTGGAGCCAAAGTTTGAGTTCATCTAGAGCCCAAAATCACTGTTCACAGTGTCAAAGGGCTTTACAGGCCCACAAGTTTACAACAAACAAAACAGGACATACCCTGAGAAAGTAATAGGTGGAGGAGGAGTACAATAGGTGCTGACCAAATGGACATATTATCTGATTAGATTAGCTAATTTAAAGCCAAATGGAAGTAGTCAGCACAGAGGAAAGCACAAATAGCATTTGGGCAAAAATAAGATTTATATATCAAGACAAAACTCTTGATGATATATATTTAGTAGTATAATTATCTCTTTATTTGTGCATTTATGTGAGGACACTGACATTCTCAAAATATGTTTTGATAAATGTTTTGTGTGTGTGTGTGTGTGTGTGTGTGTGTGTGTGTGTGTGTGTGTGTGTGTGTGTGTGTGTTCTGTACAGTTTGCAAGCCCTACTTATGCTCCTCTGTCTCCAAGTCATAAACATATAATGCTACTCACTTGCATAGTCAGGCTGTAAACCAGCACCGTAGTCACTTCCATACCCTGCATAAAAAGTGTGCAAAAACAGTTTCAATGCACAGCTGAAACCATTGCCTGAAATAATCACAGGGTAACAACATAGAAAATGGTGTGTAGTTAAGATTCATGGAGAAACAGTAGGCTATATCTATTCATGGACTCAGCACATGAATAAAAACATTGAGGCCTACCTCCTGCAGACTTGCCTGCTTCACCCTGGCCTGCATTGCCTGAGGAAAAAAGGTAGAAGTTAAATAAAAACCAACCTATACTAGAACAACTGTGGATTTCACAGAAAGGAAGAAAATAGATTCCTGGTCAAAATTCAGGTTTTACAGAATATTTAAGCCACTAGGCCTCCGGCAAGTCACAGGTTTAATTAATAGTGAATGTTTAAAGCTTACTCTTTGAATGTGTGCCTCCATAGGAATTTCCATTTCCATATCCAGCCCCAAGGTAGGCACCTTGCCCATATCCTGACACCACAGAGGAAGAATTAAGAGGAAGAATTAACATCAAATTTCCACAAAAGGAGGATTACTGCAAAATTATAATCATTACATCCATGCAGAGGGGCAATCAAACATAGTGATCCATAATAATGCCCTTAAGTCCTTGATATTTGTGTGGTAAAAGTCTAGCATTAACAGCATTGAAGTGCTCTAAGTTGAGACAAATTATATTCTTAGAGAATCTCCTATTGAACTCCGTTTAGATTACCTTTATTGACATAAATGTCTCATTTTCCACTTAATGTTACCTAATCCATAAAATAAAGTGTCTTACCAGGTTGTTTGGGTTTCCCTGCATAAGGATATCCAATGCCTGCACCTTGAAAAACAAGGCAACACATGAAGCAGAGCATTTTTGGCTTCCTTTTGCATTCCATTAGTTTTGAAAATTTCATATTTTCCATTTTCCTTCTGAGTCAATAAAACTCAAATAAATCATTTGAATAAGCACATTTTTCTCTGTATGTCTATACTGAGGGAAGTTATTACCAGCTCCATATCCGTTGGCATTTCCAGGTACAGTGTAGCCTCCTGCTCCAACACCATAACCTTTGAGTAAACAAAACATCATTTAAAACAGTGTTATATATTAGGACATAACCTGTGCTGTTCAGGCTGTTTTCTGATTTGATAGTATGGGAGAGCAAAAGAAACATGACATTAAACATTAAAACATTAAACATGACATTAAACATTGAAACATTAAACATGACATTAAACATCTATTTGACAGTAGTACAATAAAAATGAAATTAGCATGGCAAATTACCAGATAATCCATATATTACACATTTGGGCTGAAGCAGAGATCATCTGTTTTATATCTCAAGATCTCAATCTGAAACTTTGAAACTTAGAAGCAAAAAGATAAGAGGGATTTTTTTTTTTGTTTTAGCTGTTTTATGAGGCCCCTTACCTGGTTTGGATGCTTTAGCCCCACCTCCATTTGGATATCCTCCTGCACCTGCACCTGCACCTGCACCATACCCTAAGCAATTATAACCAATTACAATATCACTATTACCAGTATGCCGACAATCACTTGTGCATTCATCTAAGAGGTTAAATATATTATTATCAAAATTTGAATAGGGTAAAATAATCATCAGCAAAACACTCAACTGTGAAAAGTACAAACAAAAATATTGACTGGAAAGAATGAAGCAGATTTACCGTTTGGTTTAGCACCATGTCTGCTGGGAACACCAGCTCCTGCACCGATGCCTGGTCACAAAGTAAAACACCATTTTCGCAGCGGTAATCAGGCTAATAATTTTAAAATGCACTTTCTTTTTGTCATACATTGGGATGCACATAAACAGTATAGAAGTACCTTTGGTCTTAGCACCAGTGGACAGCCCAGCTCCTGCACCATAACCTTAAATGACATTGAGAAAACAGCACAAGGTTAATTTTCATCACCTTCTTTGATGCTGCATGTACAAGTTGTGAAGTTAGTGACCAAGCAAATGTAGTTTATTAAATCAGTGGTTCTCAGTTTGGGGGGTTTGGATACTTCAAGAGGTTGTAAGACGATTTCAAATATCTTGTTGAAATTTTGTGACTGTAGGTTTTAAACTCCCTCCAATAGTTATTCAAATAGAACAGCCTCAAATGTGAAAATTAAATTACGTAGTAAGCAAACACAAAACATAGAACCACTGGTTTAAATTATTATGGTAATTATACCATCACACCACACATGACACTGTAACCATTCACAAAGAGGAAGTTCAGAAGTGAGTCAGTGTTCAAACTCTCAAGCAAAGAGGAAGGCGGTGTGTCTGCATTTGTTAAACATCCATTAATGAACAAACCTTTAAAATATCAGAGGTAATGTTAGAGATTTAAAACCATTTACAAGACAGTCCATTTTGAATACCCTTTTACATGCATTAAATGTACAAAAACAGATTTTTGCATGCACATACAGAGAGACCACTGAAGTCATGATGATCACTTGACACATGGCTGGTGAAAGCCATGCTGATCACCCTTACTGAAATATAAAACTCTCAATTTACCAGGTCTGGGTATTTTCACCCACTGCCCATTTGGTACTCCTGAAGGTCCACAGTCTAAAATACCCATGTAAAAATGTATTACAAATACAGTTCAAGTATGCAAGCAAATCAAACACACAACTATTAATATACACAGAAGAAATCAACATGACCCACAGCAAAAGAGGATAAAATGATTTCAGTCTAGTTTTGGATGTTTGGACTTGAGCTTGTGTTATTTCCATAATGGCATTTACATCCCGGATGGTGTACCTCCCCCTTTAGAAAAACAAGCCTGATGTGATGAAGGTAATCCAACAAAACTATCATGTTAGCAGTGTTTACATCTGAATGACTCCTTGAGGAGAAGAGGAGCATTGGTGTTTGGTATTCTAGATAAAGTTGATGGATGTTTACCAGGTTTGGCTGGTTTAGCTCCCTGTCCTTTGAGGTTTGAAGCTCTTCCACCATTCTCTGAGGGTCATAAGGGCAGACTGACAAGTAAGAGCTTAACTAGAAATGTTTCATCTACACTCCCTCCTTCAAGGCTTATGCTTACAACATTATGAAAGAGCAATGGTTAACAAGTCAAGACGAAAAAAAAAAAAAAATCAGAAGCATAACTTAAAAATCACCTAACGTTAAAATCACCTCATGGCCTATGAGCTTAAATGCACTGAATGTAGACCAAACCAAAACTGACATATCAGAGGAGTATTAAGATTAACACACATTTCAAAATAACCATACATTTTTAGGCAAACAAATGACTTGAGCTTATACTCAAAAATAATTCCTATTCAAGTTGTAAAAGGTAATATTTTGATTATTTGATGATGTTCAAACATAAGTGAAACATTAGTGGTAACCACATAATGGTAACTGCAGTTGCAGGCTAAAATAACTAAAACTGTCACCCTTAAGTCCCCCTCTCTGTCTCTATATTAGTATATTTTCAGTATTTGAAGATCACCTAAATGGTTAGATATTATGTAAGTAATATTAAAATATAAAGACTGAAAATATTATGCAGCTGACATGAGTAGGTGCTACCAATTATGCATCAAATTGAATAAATAGACAATCTCTTTACTATACAAATGCTACAGGCAACTTGGATTGAATCCTAGGCATTCAAACAATGTAAAACAAAGACAAATCTTGCAAAATAGAGAATCTTGGGTAAGACACTCAAACCAAACTCATCATCAGTGTCAGCAGTTTTGCTGCAGACTCACAGATGAGACAAACACCAGATTGACTCGACACTTACACTACATGCATTACATACAATTTCAACATTAAACACACACAGACACACACAAATTGACATTTAGTTTACCAGCAGGATTCCCAGTTGTAGGTTCCTGTGCCCCAGTTTCCACTGCTGTGTGACCTTTGACCCCGAGCCTTTCAGGTACCGACTCAGGCTGACCTCTGATGTTTGCTTCTTCTGGTGCGACTTCTAGCACACCCTTAATCACTGTTTCTTCAGGCGTGATGGTTCCTGTACTTGTAGCTGCCACCGTTTCAGGTTCAGGCACAGCTTTGGTGATCGAGGGTCCACTACTTTCAGGGGCCTGTGGTTCAGGGGCAACGTCCCCCTCACCGGTGTTTCCCGCCCCAAAAAGAATGTCTGCCTCTGCACTTTTTTGCTCAGGCACGGCACTTCCAGTAACATAACCTAAAGCCATAAATTTCATCAACATTTAAGTATGTCTTTCCAAAATATTACCAAATTATCGCTACTGAAGGCCCATACCTGAATACCACTTAGAATATACATATCTTTTAAAAAACAAACATTAAACACTAAAAGATTCTTAAATTAAATACTGTAGTTTGAGTGCGGTTAGGTTTACTGCAATGACACAACAGTGAGAAACAAATTCAGAAACAATTTATCTTAACACATTTTGAGGACATCTCTCACATACATGCAGGTTCATGCATTCAGATGCCACTTGCAAGATCTTACTCTCAGGATTAATATGTATGTGTATTGTATCAACAACATGCAATATCTTACAAGATGCCACAAATGACAATTTTTAAAACTAGACACACAAAACAGTACAACTACCGACAGACTTCAACAAGACATGAGCCACAATACAATACACGTGATGCAAAGTGGACATTTCACAACAAAATGCTACAATTAAACGAGCAGGCTACATACCAGGTTGTTCTCTTAATTTTCCAAGGTTTTATTTGAAAACATCATTAACAGCATTGATTAATTAATTTAAATGCACTGATGACAGTCAGAACAAAATTTGGATGTTTGTATGAATTATGAATTAAGTTTTAAGAGAACAGCCTTTAATCTCTGAATATTAATACAGGTGCAATTACCAAGGCTTTCTATAAGCAAATGGGTCATTTGTCCATTGGGCAGATCTCCTTCAGCACCACCTGAAGACCACAGAGTCAACAGTATGTTTTCTTAACAAAATCTTCTATTCATTATCACAAAATAGAAATAGATGAATAAATTAATAAATAGACTCTGACAGCCCTTACAGTAACAATCTTCAAAACAAGTTAAATGATGTCTAGAAATGTTCTTTTTTATGTTTTATGTGTTATTTAACTGTATTGTAACTGTATTGCAGTGTTTAGTTGTAAAAAAATTACAAAACATGCTTAACAATGTAACCCAGATATAGAGTACATTGACATCATTTTACACATGTTAAGAAGATCAAAAGTCTACATGCCCATAGTTTTTCTCTAGTTTTAATTGCCATGAGGCCTGAGAAACAAACACACTGAATAACACTTTTTTCCCCCAAAATGGTAAACTGCAGCACCTTGTGAAATATTTTGTAAAGCAAATTTCTACTGATAATGCACAAGATTCGGAAATTCTTCTTTCCATTCTACTGTATTCCAATTTTTTTTGATGAAGAGTTAAATCTCTCTGAAATTGTAACGGGACCTCCAATGCACATTCATCTTTAGCAAAATAAAAGTGATATGAAATGCCTCATTCAATGGGTTTTTCATTTCAGGCCTCAAGGCAATGAAAACTGTAGCTGAAATCAAGGATTAATTTAGGCTAATTTACAGAAAAGAAATACATTTTATCTACAAAATGTGAAACTAGACAAAAATGCATTAAAATTTTCAAATGCACTTCTTTTCTGTGTGGACTCTTACATGTGGTTAATTAACATCAATGTTACAATATTACAGTCAAAGTGAAATAGCATTCAGTAGACATACACTGACACATGGGGCAAGTAGTTAAAGTGTAGACTGTTACAATCAGTCACAATACAGTGTGCATACTGAGTAATTCTGTCTTGACTTAATATTAAGTGCAACAGTAAGCAAGGACATGTGCACACTGATAAATCATGCCAAATTCATTAGTGGCTCCACGGCTTCATGGCTTTTTTTTTTTTTTTTTACTATGTGATGATTAGGCTGATTAAAAAGTCAATTCACAAATAATGTAATTCAGAAGGATCTGATTTTGTGAGCAGTGGGACTATTGTGCTGGAAATTGATTTGCAACAGCCTAATCACAGGATAAAATCAAACAACCCAGAGTGTATAACTAGAACATACTACCTCATTGCAATACACCAGTATTTATTTCTAAAAGAAATCTAATAGCCTTTCTTCTTGAGGAACCAGTAGTGCCACTAACTGTGGAGCCACTGCTGTGGGCTCAGCTGGTTTGTTTTGTTGTTTTGACTGATCCCCTGAGGAACCACTGCACAGGTACTGATTTACGGTACTTGCCTTGAGGAACAACTGGTGCTGGCTCAGGTGCTGGTTTTCCCTGGGGAACCACTGGTGCAGGTTCGGATGTCGCTGCCTTCAGACTCTCACCCTGTGGAACTACAGGTGCTGGTTCAGGTGCTGGCTTAGCATACTTTCCTTGGGGAACTAATGGTTCTGGCAGAGCAACTGGTTTGGGCTTGTTTGGTTGTAGCATCACCGGCACTGGCTCAGGTGCTGGCTTGGGACTCTTTGCCTGTGGGATCATGGGTACTGATGCAGGTGCTGGTTTGGGGTATTTCCCTTGAGGAAACACAGGTGCTGGTGCTGGTGCTGGTGGCAGCTTTGGGAACTTACTTTGTGGAACTACCGGTTCTGGCTTTGGACCCATTTCCTGTGGAGTCACAGGTGGCAGCTCAGGTGTGGATTCAGGGGCAGGCTTGGGGTATTTTCCTTGGTGAACCACTGGTGCTGGTGCAGGTGTTGCCTGTGGGATAACTGGTGCTGGTTTTGAGTATTTCCCCTGAGGAATCACTGGTGCTGATTTAGGTGCTGCTGGTTTGTAGCTTTTTGCTTGTGGCACGGGTGGTGGCAACTTCTGATATTTCCCTTGTGTTGCTGCCACAAGGACACCCTTGGTTGGCTCAGGGGCAACAGGTGCGACAGGTGCCACACTTTGAGTTGGTTCCTGTGGTGGTGCAACACCTTTTGTGCTTGGCTGTGCTGGCTCCACTGGTGCTGAACTTGGTTGCTCAGGAGAAAGAACTTCACCTTTTAGGCTGTTTCCATTAGATGCACCTGCACCTTTTGTACCCTTCCCATTTGGCATCATGCCATAACCTGAGAACCAAACACAGTTCTTTTGTGCAAAAACCAAACCAAGTTGCATTGCATGAAAGTAAAAACTGCAAATAGATAAGCAATTTACACTGCAATTTGACAGACGGAACGACAAGACTACACACAACAAAAAATAAAACTCAAAGAGTGACAAAGTACAGCACATGCAAAGGCAGACAAATAACATGCATAAAAGAAAAGCAACATAAATCAACATGTACATTTAAAAATTTAGACAACATGCAGTATTACAGTTTAATTTAGGACAAATCACGTTAGGACAACTACATGGAAACAATAAAACATACAACAAATGTGTTAAGCCAGAAATACAGTTAACACAAACAACATGTATGTACAGTAGCATTTACCAGTATTGACTGCTTTAGCCGAATGCCCATTAGGTACACCAGCTGGACCAAACCCTATGAATCACAAGAATTTTCACAAACTAATTCACAAATCAAATGACATTGAAGTCACTCAGTGTACAGATTGACTACAGATCAGAAAAGAAAATAAAGAAAACTAAGAGATAGTGCTTTATATTTAGTGTGACAATAATCATGCCCCATTCACACCAATGTTTCAACCTGTGCTGGCACCTATTTCCTCCCATGTTCACAAGTGATGAAAGCAGAGTAGTATAGTTTGAAACCGTTTAGCCAGGTCAGTTTGGTTTACTTTGAATACCCCAAACATGAAATATATTATAAATATGTTATAGTTTACCAGCAGTGGGTGTTTTAGCCCCTCCATTGGGTGGCACGGCTCCAACACCTTTGGTAGTTTGAGGTTTTGATCCTCTGCTTGGTACGCCATATCCTACAAAGGATGTTATAAATGTCACTACTTCATTATGATGACAGGATTAAAGGTCAGAGGTAATTTAGCAATAATTATTATACTGAGTGAGATTAAAATGAGTCTAACACAGAGAATTAAGTGATGGTACTTTCAAAATGGTTAATAACCTGTTGTATCTACTGACTCACTGATGGACCCACTGACATTAGATGGGACTTACCGTTGGGTTTACTTCCATATCCATTGGGTGCACCACCATTTCTTCCTCCATAACCTTGAGACACAATACAGCATTAAACCAGAACTATGCAAAGCTAATAATACTGGTAAATGCTGCATTATATAAAAGATATTTTGACAGGGACTCACCATTGGGTTTAGCTCCATATCCTTGGGGAACACCGCCAGCTGCTGCTCCATAACCTCAAGGTCAAATAGAGCATGACACAAATGTTAATTTACATAATTTACAGAAAGTGGAAATCAAGAGACTGCCTTCTACATTAGGTACATTTGAAAGCCTATATCACTAAAAATAGGTAACTATCAGTCACCATTGGGTTTAGTTCCATATCCATTGGGAACAGCTCCAGCGCCATAACCTTGTGATCAAACATAGGATTAGAAAGATCCATATTACATCTCATATAGCTCATAATTTTGTGACATGTTCAGGACTAGTACCTGGTTTTGGTCCATTTGCAGCTGCACTGGGGTGTCCATACCCTAGGAAACATTCATTAAAATCAATAACTTCATTCTCTGATAGATATTTCACAGGCCTGTTTGATAGTAAATGGGTTCAAAACATCAATGATAGGCTTACCATTGGGTTTAGCACCATACCCGTTTGGAGCACCGCCATAACCTGATAATAATACATCAGAGTAAAGTGATGTCAGGAGAATTTACACTGATGACTTCTTCTGTCCAAATTAGTGCGTATTCAATGTTTATAAAAACATTATTTTTGCATCTGAAAGTATTTTTTAACACATACTACACTGCTAGTTCCTGAAAACCTTTACCTACAATGCTGTTATATGTTATAATATTAGTATGAATGCACAGTTACCTGGTTTTGCTGCCTTGGCTGCTCCACCATTGGAGTATCCATACACTGGGAAGTTAGACAAACAGAAGGAGTTATTATACTACCTCTCACAAGAACCTCAGCCTAATTTAGCTTTATTCTGTTGAATTTGTTCAGTGCTGAATTTTACCCATTTTATTTACATTATGTTACATCTGTATATGCATAATTTCATGTGGACGCACCATTGGGCTTGGCTCCATTGCCATTTGGGGCTCTGGCTCCAGCATAACCTTTACATTTCATATCAAAATGAATTAGAGAATGAATTAGAATATTTACATTAGATGTCTGTGAAAAGCTTGCTTGATGTGATATTCTGAGCATTTTATGATTACAAGTTTACCATTGGGTTTTGCATTTTGTCCATTAGGCACACCGGCTGCAACACCATAGCCTGAAAATAGTAAATAGTAAATAGTAAATAGTAAAAATAAGCTGTGATAAACCACAGTTAATATAAAGCATTACCCAATAAATAAGGAGGAAAACCATTCCCAACATATTGCACTGCAAAAATAAAGTCATAGTGCATTTACCATTGGGCTTGGCTCCGTATCCATTTGGAACTCCAGCACCTGCACCATAACCTACAGTATATTAAAAATGTTTTCAGAATGAGACAGTGGTGGATAATATCTAGCAACATTTTCCATCAATTGAGACATTTCTAAATGACTGAAAATATTAAGCCTGTTTTTTTATTTGGTTTGACACCTTGACCGCTGGGCACCACAGTAAAAGGGATCTTAATAAATAAATGTGTTATCCACAGTTTTGATTTCCCATTAAACTATGCTTTTGCTTACAGGAGTGGAAAATTCATTCTGCTGCCTTAACATATGACAGTTATTTTTACAACAAGAGATGCTACATAGCAGTGTATCTCTGACTCATTGTTGGTTGTAGCAACAAAAACGTAAACAATATGCCTGAAGAATATTTAATTTCCATGCAAACTATTATAACCTGTTAGCAACAGCATGAAATTGAGTGAATGAAATGGAGTCTACACTTGAAAATCAACAGAGACACGTCTTTAGATTTTGTCTGTGGCCACTGGGCATACCATGACCAAATGTTGCCAAGAATCAAACAACTGAGAAAACAATGGAGAAACACATGTAGAATAAGGTATGTGGTAATCTTCACACCTTGCTTTGGTCCCTTCATTCCTCCATTTCCATGTCCAGCACCCAGACCCAGACCAGCCCTTGGATAACCACCATTGTACCCTTGTAAATAAATAATGCACAAGAGTGAACATAAGCAAAAAAAGTATGTCTCATTTATTCATTCAAACTGCATGGTTTCCATGATGAATATAAAGATTGACTCACCTGCCATGGGTTGAGCTCCATAACCATTATAACCATTACTGCCATATGCTGGAAAGACAAGGACGTTGTTACTGATGGTCATTAGATGGTCATCCCAAAATTATATAAATGCCCTCACTCACCTTTTCTCTGCATTCCCATTCCAAGACCTAGTCCAGAAGCATTATGAGGATAAACCAGAGACAAAAAGGCAATTAATGTAGATATGAATATTAGGAATTCCTGGGCAAGAAAGTAGCAGAAGATGAATTACCTGCCCCATAAGGTGATCGGCCATATCCTTTCATGGGATTGGTGCCAGCACTCCCATGACCCCCTGTTAAATTATGGAGACATGCTTCAGTGACAGAACTGAAGCTTCCAATATCATGCTGCACTTTCCCACTTGACATCCCCATCACATCTCACCATTTGGCTTCGCCTTGCTGCCGTTGGATGGGCCGGCTGAGGCTTCCTGACCTGAAGCCCAGAAACCAGATAATTATTTGGCTACAAAGTTGTGATAACAGCCACATAAATCAGTTTAAATTATTTTACTTTGGTGTTGTCACTATTGGCTGTAGCACCATTTCTGTTTCTACACCAGATGCAGCAGCATAATGTGGTGAACAGAGGAATAAACATCAACAAAATAACACACTAAGGAGCTACCATACCATTGCCTTTTGTTCCCATTCCATTGGCTGTACCAGCTGCGGCACCATTACCTGCCAACAGACACAACACTCATTCATCATAATGCATACGGTTACAAATCCAAAAGAGGACCAAAGAGAGGAACATACAATGAAATTTAATTTGCTTCTCTGCAGGTTCTGGAACATGCAGCAATACTACTGACTGAGCCAATTCAATATATCAAAAACGTCAGCGTAAGAATCTACTTTACCGTTGCCTTTTGTTCCCTGTCCATTTGGCACAGCTGCTGGAGAACCGTAGCCTGTGATATCGATTCAAGTGA
The DNA here is from genome assembly GCA_900302535.1 of Neoniphon sammara. Classification (NCBI taxonomy): domain Eukaryota; kingdom Metazoa; phylum Chordata; class Actinopteri; order Holocentriformes; family Holocentridae; genus Neoniphon; species Neoniphon sammara. The sequence continues at coordinate 92,507 of OMKZ01021391.1, read as the reverse complement.
AGTCAGATTTATTTGATTACAGAGGGCTTTACAAAGATCAAAGCAAACACAAGCACATCACAAAGGTCGCAATATTGATCCAAAAATTGTGTGCGTGTTTGAGTCTCTGTGTGTAGTATGTCTGAGTGGGTGTGAGTACGTGTGGGTGTGCCTGTGCCAAATGTCAATCCACTCATATTTTAATGGATATAAGAACAAAATCAAGCCAAACTGTAACTCAAATACATAATTCATGTCACTATGATCAATTGTTGATGACTTTATATTCGAATGGCCGGATGGACAAAGACACAGGGACAGTGGACTTACCATTCATACGGCCTCCGTTTCCATTAGATGAAGCAGCAAGAGCTCCATAACCTAGAGACACAAACAATGCAACATATGAAAACAAACAAACAAACAAACAAGCAGAAAAACTTTGCTTCAGTTACTATTACGGTTACATCTACCATTGCCTTTAGTTGCTTGTCCATTGAATGGCCCAGCTTGAGCTCCATAGCCTGTAATTAAATAAATAAATAAATAAATAAATAAACATATACAAATTTTTTTTTGTGCATTTGTGTATGTGTGTGCATTACAGACACTATCATAATGCAACTCCCCATGCGCTCTTGTATGAATGTGTAATTGATTTAACATGCAGCCAAAACTCTACTAACATACCGTTGCCCTTGATTCCTTGTCCAGTGGTTGGACCTGCTTGAGCACCATAGCCTACAATAGAAATCACAGATTGATTCACATGTATAAGAGAATGAGAGAGAGAGAAAGAGGGAGAGATTGTTTAATAATATGTATAATAGAGAGAGATTTTAATAATATGTATAATCTGTGTGCCTGTGTTTATGCAAATTTGAATACTTAACATTTGATTTGCCTCCATGTCCATTTGCACCAGCTGCTGCCCCGTAGCCTTATAAACAAGACGGGAAAACTCAGCCAAGGGGCCTAGAACATTTCTTGCATTTTTCAACATATTTTTAATCAGACTGATAAGATATAGTGCTGCTAAAAAGAGTGAGTATAGACACAAAGTGAAACTAGCTTTTGTACCCACTCTACGGGACACACCAGCTGCTGCACCATAGCCTTAAATAGATTAGATATGATATAGCAGGAATAAGCTCATAATCTTATTTGACCGACTATAAATATACACAAGATGGTGTGAAAACAGAGGTTTACCATTAGGTTTTCCTCCATTTCCATTTGGAACACCCACTGCTGGTCCATAGCCTGGGTGAGACATAAAAAAAATACACTCGCAAACATATTTTCTCATCATTAACCAGTTCCTTTTCTGGTATATCCACCTCCATTGTGCAAACCCATTGCTTGACCCACCTCATGGAAAACAAAATATATTAAACATGTTCTCAGGAATGGAGAAATTCATGAATGGAGATGTTTATTGTAAGTAATAATTTACCTTTGGAAGGCATAAGCATTCTTCCAATACCGCCACCGTTTTGAGGTTTCATCCCTGGAACAGAGCCATGACAACTGTTAAGGAAAGCTTTTGAAACGATTCTCTGATATGCAAAATGAAAAGTGTAAAGAATAAGACGGATTCACCATTGAGTTGTGGTCCTTGTCCATTGGATACACCAGATGCAGGACCATAGCCTTGAACACAGGACATTTATGTTAGGATATACTTTAGTAGACTGTAGTATTCTTTGTTCGCTGCAATATTGGATAACAAATTTATCATTAGCACCATATCCCCTGGGCACATCTGCTGGCACTTGACTACGTAACCATCTCACAGTATTTAACAACTGCAAAAAACATTTAGAAAGACCATTTTTCACTTCACATCTATTAAATGCTGCTCAGTATTTTGTGTTGTTTATCTTTTACAGTCTTTTGTCAACCATACAGGTTGTCATGGAGAGCACTACTTTAAATTTAATCCATGTCTGCCATCACAACATTTTTTCTTCTTGTGGTAATGACAGACTGACAATAATGCTAATCAAGAAATCTGCAGTCCTGTGTTTATGATTTTTCATTAAAGTGGATGAAATTCATTCGCCTGGTGAGTTGCCACTATGAGAATAACTTCAGGAAGTGGTGAGCTTAGACACTGAGATAAGAACTCAATGGAGGGACTGTGTACAAGTAGTAAAACCTCCTTTCTCACAGCGGGATGTCAAATTTAGACTGCTGCTGACACCAAAGCTCAACGGCCTTTGATTTCACTGGTGGAAAAGGGGGGAAAAAAAGAATATATAGTTGTTTCGCATCGTCACAAGAAAACTTGGTAGATGGCCAAATACTTAAGAGTTACAAAGCAAGCGTTGCTAAGATTTTCCTCTTGTTTCAATTTGACATGATCGCTTGAAATTTGACAAGCAAACACCAAGTAAGACTTTTCTCCCATCTCTTCTCTCTTCATTCAGGACTCTCAGAAAGGTGAACTGTTTCACTACTTGAGAAAGATTTCCGAGGGAGACTTTTCAACATATTTTGAGTCTTAGATGATTGCAATAAAGTCACATCGGCAACATCAATCTATAAATTTGCTCAAGGAAAACATAAGCACAGTGTATGTGTGTAGTATATATGCTGTTATAGTATTTATTTTACCAAAGGCTTGAAGGAGGAGAAGGAGGAGGAGAAGGATCTTGAATAGATTCAGCCCTCAACTTGCATTATTCAAATCTTTCTCTGTTATCAGACATCTTTTGTGCCTAAGTACACAACTGTGCTTTTTATTCTTCATCTCACAGACTACAGACCCAGCAGTCAGTCTTGTTTAATTTCAAGCCAATCAAACTAGTTTTTACAAACCCTCACTGACTTAAACTCCAGTATTTTAAAACATAAGCAAAGGGATACTTGCAGGACTGAAGTACCAGTATAGAACAGATAATAATCCCTGGGAACACACTCAGTAATGCATTGGTCAGCAAAGTGTTTACCTGAATGTTCAAGCAATTAAATACAACTTGATGCTGCAGCATCTAAAATGACCATGGTACAGTAGACTGGAGAACCACTTTTTATAGCTGGTGCATGTATGTTTTTCTCATGGTGATACTGTCATTAAATTAGCTGTGATGACAGACTCCAGTGCTAGCATGAAAAAACTTCAATTAGGGAGTTCTCAGGTTTTACTGTATATTTTGTCTATTTCCCTTAACAAATATCTTCCAGTAGACTGGCAAGATCAGCATCTTGCCAGAGGAGCAGCAAAAAGGGGAAATGATAAAATTAGTAGCACACAGACAATGTACAGTAGTGATGGCCATTATGACAGATCATTGTCAGTGAAATCCCAGCAGGGTTACCTATAAATGTGTGAGTAATAGCTCTCAGTGGATGAAAAGGGGAGATAGCATAGAGTCCTAAACGGAGAGGAGCTCCTCAGTGCCAGCTGCTAATGGCCCACAGCATCATGACAGCTCGCCACATGTCATGTCTGCTCATAACTCACAAGCTGTGCCTAATAAAGCATTTCACCTTCTCGCCATAACAGACCACCGATAAATAAACAACTGACCACAGTGAAACGGTCCAAAGAGCATCCGTCATAGGACACACATTTATTCCCCACAATAAACTATAGAGCAGTATTCTTCAAGAAAAAATTTAACTATATAGTTTAATTTCACTTTTTGGAATAAAATGTCCGAGGCAAGAATGAGCTTATGTCATTTTTTGGGTCCCATATATGTTTGCATTTATTTTAACAAAATATGTCATTGCGCTTCTGGAAGGCGAGACAATTGCCTCGAATTGATACAACTGATTCATGGCCTCAGGCATTTTGTTATTTCACAAACTACAGCCCCAAGACATAAAAAATTCAACTGCAAAACACCAAAAGAAGCTAATTTGACCACTGAGCTAATGGTTATCAAATTATTTCAAATATAACTGAGTGACTCCCAGCAGCGGCCTTCACATCTGCACTTCAGACCCTCAGACACTCACCCCCTGTGTGCGCTGTCCGCACCAGCCAAAGGATCACCGTGCTCTGGAGAAGCAGTCGTCCCAACATGGTGGACATGAAGGAGAAACCCAAAACGCTAAAGAGACACCAGGGGACTAAAGGAGGGGAATGCAGCTGGTCCAAAGTGGGCACACACCCTGTTAGTGAGGGTCTAATATACCCTCTTGTCTGAGGCGCCCACCCTTCTCACCACCTCTGGTTGTGGATGCTCCTTTCCTTGAAATGCTCCTCCCTTGTGAAGACAGACAGCCACAGTGTGCAATGTACACACATGAACTGAATAATTGGACACTAAGACAACATTAACACACGAGAGAGAGATGGCGAAGAAAAGAGAGGGAGTTCATCAGATTGGACATTGACTGAGGAGGTTACATAAAAGGAAGAAAGTTGTCAACATAGAGGTCTTAAGGACTAAATGATTGCTTAGCACTGATTTGTGATGCATTAGCACAGGTTAAATTGCCTTAAACAAGCTATAATCACTACCTGACAAATACTTGATTCAGTATGTCCTTCAAATATTTAATAAACCTAATAAAAACATGCAGTGCTATTTTTGATGGCAGTGTTATGTTTCCAGAATGATGGCTCCAACCTCCTAATGTCATGCCATGCTGCAAATAAAAGCATTCCCTGCAAACAAGGTGTACTTTAAATTATTCAAATGGACTTTACAATTAAGTTAAATGCAGCATGCAGCAGACAACACGTCATTCTCTCGTGGAAACACAAATAAAGTGCAGAAACGCACCATAAAACATAAATACAGCCTTATACAGGTACTAGACTCATATAAGCTGTCCAAGCATGAAAAGACATTTTCAGAGACAGGTTTAGATTCATACAAATACCAGCAGAAATAAATCATTCAAACTGCATAACAGTGTCAGAGAATTTCCGGTGGTTAACCCAATCATTTAATTCATAACCGTCACTCTTTACTATACAATCCTCATGTTTTTATTATTATTATCTCCACCATTAGATCACACATTTGGACACGTGTGTCTGTCTGTCTGTCTGTGGCTAATCCTGCAAATTACTGGGCCTATCAGCCTAAATTGTTTTGTGCACAGTTATGACTGTATGATGAAGAACCTCTTGTGGTTGCAGTGATTAAAACACTTTGAAAAACTTTGTTCTCCCTACTTCTGCTCCCTCTCTCCATTTATTCTCTCTCTCTCTCTCTCTCTTTCTCTCTTTTTCTCTCTCTCTCTTTTTCCACATGCTACTGGGCCTTTGTCCTATTGTGGCCACGTTTGCTCTGATCGTGGTTGAAAAAATCCAGGACAAGGCGGGGGTCAAAATAGGTTAATTAGCCTGATGCTTCACCGCTGTAAAAAATGAAGTGTAAAACAACCGCTGCTGTTTCATACGTCAGCCGACTAATTTGCTTAATCTTCTCAGGTCTTTGGATGAGAAACACGATCAAAGTCATCACGGAAAACCACTCCCACCCTCTCTACAATGAATTGTGGCACAAACCAATAACAACTATCTACTTTATACGGACATTGTGTCCCCACATGCCTGATGGAGATCTGCACTCTACTGAGAGCACTCCTCTAGTTATGCTCTGCATTTACAGCAGAGCATAACTACAAATAGGTGTCCTTGAGCTACAAATAGGTGTCCTTTTATGTGAGCTGTATATGTATGAGTGTCTTTATATGAGCCATGCACCTTGCCCAAGATACATTTTGGTAATTGTTTGCATTTATGGACAATAAAGTTATTGAATCTTGAATCTTCAAAAACAAGAACAACCCACACTGTGCATGGATGATTACGGACAGTGTTTTAGTCTAATTTCTGGTGTTAAGAATAGCTTTTCAAGTAATAGTAATATTATACTTCACTTTTAAAATGAACAAATCAGATAATCAAGCAGTAAAATGAAAATTTTTTGATTCAAACCAATAAACCAGTGCTTTCTGCCCTGACTGCACTCATTCATGCGTCTTAGCGGATTCGATGACAGAAAGTATACGATGCAAAGTAGGCAGGTTAACACATCTCACCTCCTTTACTCACGGCGCTTTTCACCCGTATGGTTTCCATGATCTCATCTTATACGCACACAGTCACGAAAAAAGGGAGTAAAAAAGAAAGATATCACACTTTCAACATAGATTCCTCACCTAAAGCTCAAATCCTCTTCTTATGGGGTCAAGGGGAGGTTAATGTCTCACCTCCTAACCCAGCCAGACCTCTCACACACTTGGCTTGCCAACAAACTCAGTGCTCACCTCTGCTGCTAACTGACCAGCCTCCTGGTCAGTTAGTCTTCACCATATAAATGATGTAACAAATATATCCCTCAGATTCCCCACAGTCCCTTCAGGTTCCTGAAATCTTTTGGGAACACATACAAAACCATCTTGGAAATGTTTGAGTGGTCCAATTTAAGTCATCCTCCACTCAGGCAGTTTAAGAAATCCATTTGGAGACGATTTAACACAAATTCACCATCAACAGCAATACGTCAGTGCAGCCAACAATTCAAGAAAGTTTGATTTAATTAAAATGTTGCAGAATGTGTTGTGGATCGTCTTCCAGCATGGCACCAAATGGGATTACTAGAACAATATTGGCTGTAATAATTAATGTTAAAAGTGTTTGTATTGAACTTGTGGGTTTGGTTTGTTTATGCCCAGTTTTGTGTGCCTGTGAAGAGAATGAGTGACATTTACACAGCGTTAGCACACAAACAACAGGTTTTTAATCACAATTTGTGCAACCAAGACTAAGACCTGGAAAAAGCCTGCATGGGTTTTCCTGCCTCCTCAGTTTAAGTTACAACTTTTCTTTAAGCAAAGCATGTCAGTCCTGTGGCTGACAGCTGTGTTGAGTGGAAAATGAAGGCCTGCGCTATTAAGGGGTTGAAAGGTCATTAGGCTTAAAAGCTGCAAGCCATTTATATATTTACCTAAATCTTTACAGAACACACACAAACACAAATGACACCCTATCTAGACCTCCCACACAGTGACACACACACACACACATGTTGTCAGCATGGTTTTCAAGCACAGTGAAGACAAATAATCAGACAGTTTCTCTCTTTCTCTTATTTTTCCCTGGAGTCACACTGTCCTAGACAAACTGTCTATGCGCTTAAGTCTGCTGCTTCGTATAGATGCATCATCATTAACCTGAGCACAAAAGGAAAACAAAACAACAATAGGCTTTTAAACAGACACATATGAGATGAACTGACACAAAATCAAATTAGTAGAAGCATAAAGGAAAAAAAAGGAAAAGTTGTAAAAGTTGAATTGTGAGTGACTGATGCTGACAGCCCTGCTCTGAGGTGGGGTTGGATACCCAGATGGGGATGTGGAGGTGAGGAGGAGGTGTGGGTGGAGTTTGAAGTCGCTACAGGATGTTAGTGTATTGCTCCGTGTCCCATGCTAAACCTTGGGCTTGAGACCACAGTGTGACCACTGTTTGACAAGGATCCTCTGAGTCTGCAGAGCTGTGTCCACAATGTGTATTCAGACCCACATGTGTGCAGCTCCAGTAGCAGGTTGGCCAACTGAGCTCTGACTCTGGCATCTTTGGTCGAGGTCCAACAGACTCCTGTCAAGTGTTGGACTGTGCGACCCTACTTGGTATTGAAAATCCTGTTTCACATGACAAAGTGACTTTTAATTCCACTACAAACAAGCCAGGAGGTTTCACAGGTGTGAAAGCACAATTAGGGGTTTGATTACAAGTTTGAAAATAAACTTGCTAAGATTTTGCTCAAGAGGTGAATCGTCCAAAAATATCACAGCATTAGGTGGTTTACCAACCATTACCGTCCAGTGAGAACTTAATTTGGTGCTTATAATGCTTTTGAAAAACACATCAAAATACTGCCTTTCTGTAGGTCTATGTAGGCCTTAGCAATTCACCTCCACCAAGTCCATTCATTATCAGGACATCCTTGGAGTGCATTTTCATGCTTTATACAATGACCACTTGCCAACAAATCAAAAATAAGGAAATTTACTTTGGGGAGCAATATGCTCAGTAAAGAATACTTTCATACAGGTCAGTATCTGAAACAGCCTTGCAGCACAGACACTACCAGCTGATTTGGCTAATGTAACATTGTCAAACTTCAGCCATGGCATTGTAGACGTGGATTTCCCAAAATGGATTAAATATGGTATGTATCTATCTACATAAATAGCTCTCAGCTAGCTCAGTGTTAGTGTTAACTTTAAGCCAGTGTTAATTGCTTGAAAATACAATTTTAAAACAATTTGTTTTTTTTAGCAGGGTTTCTTCAGGTCTTCAAAAAAAAGTCTTGAAAATCTAATTTCAAATTTAAGATTTGAAAAGGTCTTAAAAACAGCCATTTTCAGAGATTCAGAGCTGAATGTATCAGTGAGCACTGATACAGAGCAGTGAATTAAGTTGTTGAGAGGAACTGGCCTATTTTTGAGTTGCCTGGATTTAATGGCCACCTTCCAGCTCATATACAGTGTCTATTTTGAAATACAGTCATATGAACAGTGATACTGAAAGCCACAGGACGAGCCTTTTCAGTGAGGGGTTCATTTTGGTGCCAGGGGGCCCGTGGATCAACAGTGCTCACCGACAGACACGGGCAGAGCCGAGGGTTTAATAAACACAGATGGGGGCAAGAAGCAGCCATGTCTTAAACCTCTTACTATGGTGACAAGTGTTAAATCAAAGGACTTGACTGCAGCACCATAGAGTCTGTGTTACGCTATTGATTCTTTGGTTATCTTTGTCATTAACAGCTATCTAGCTGCCCGGGTCGATGCTAGAAATTCTGGGCACCCTGACAAAATTTCACCCTGGTCCCCCTGTTCCAAAGTATGTAATTCCCCCCACTAATGGGACCCCTGGGGGCCACAGTAACACTAAGGCAGGATGTGTGCTGTGTATTAAAATGTCTTCCATGTTTGAGAATGTCAGCCGTTTCAGCCTTAACCGTACATCTGCAGCCATTAAATGCAACTTGCCTTAAGTTCAAATATTTGGTGAGCCAACTATCTGACATGCATCTACATTTGAGCAAAGCATAAGACATACCATCTATGGTTTTACAACACATAAGGAGCAGTTGTTTAAATATTTCTTTTTTTTTTTTGGAGGTTGCACTCAAAGTAGGGATCAATGCTGAAGCTCACTCTCATCACTTCGTGTCCAGGACATACCGTGTTCATGGGTTCACCACTATATCTGCATTTTTTCCCCCACATTTCTCATATCAGTTTCATTTAAACATTATGTATACACAGGTGGTTTGTGCCTGTTGTCCCAGATTCAAGCCCCACTTCCAGGCAATAAGACAATATTGTCTCTGTCTGCCCTCATTGGCATTTATCTTGCCTGTCTGTTTGGTCAAAGAAGGACCAAAACATATTAAAAGAGGGAGGAGGACATTACAGTGGTGAAGACAAATAGGGGCCTTGCATCATGGCACACAATGATGTCATGGCAAGACTCAAGACAAAACAATTTAAAAGTCAAACTAGTGTGAATGAGTCAATTTGTTGCCATTTGGGCAACAAATTGAAGAACCTGAAGTTCTTCACTGAAGGTTCTTCACTGAAGAACCTTAACCATTAAATCTGTAAAACAGTCATTCCACCTCAGCCACAATGTTCTCCCTCTCTGCTCTGCTCCCATCCTCTTTTCCTATATACCAGGTTAAAGTCACATCATGTCTTGCCAATCAGTTTCCCCCTTCAGGAATGTCTCACACTGGCGTTTCTGCACAGTATAGGCTTATCACTTCAGCCAGAACCCCGCGCCCTTCAGCAAAGCGGGAAATCTGGACCTCAGTGTTTCTGATTTGATTTACTCCATATTTTTAAACTTAGCTCGTTCATCTGTAAAAGTTGCCACTCTATTATTTTATACACTTGTTGAAATGTTGAAAGAAAAAGGTGATTGTTGAACACCAACGGTGAGGCTGTCTTTCAACCCTCAGTCCCTCCACTCCCCCCTCACAGTCCCTTTCACACAAACAAATCCTGTTAAACAGGGACCGGTCCGTCGAGCATAACCCTGTTTAAGATTCTGTTCCAGACGGTATAAAAGCAGACACTGAGCCAGGAGAGAACATATTTCATGGAGCCAGTGGACCTGGAATAATGACCATTGACACACAATATGGACTTGTTCAGTAATGAAGTTATGATGGGACAGCTTCTTTAACCCTTCAAATACAGTACAGAAGATAAATTTGGATTATGAATTGACTCAGTTGTGGCCTGAGTGGATTCAGTGTGTTAACTGAGTTGCTCTCCTGAATCTTGGGCCTGCGACATCAACTGAACCAGACTCTTAAATCATTAATCAATAAAGAACTTGTTTTCACTCACTATTTAATCTATAAATAGTATTTAATCTATAAATACACTAGTTCTCATGACTCCAGAAACTGAAGGGTTGAGCTGAAATTTAGGAGTTCTCTTTGCATATTGACTAAAATCCATTTTCTGCAAATTAGTTTAAAAAGAGCATGACTGCTTTTTTTTTTTTTAAGAATTTTATTTTTTTGCAAGTGCTCTACAAGGGTGCAATTTAAATTATTCCTGTTTCCAAATAAACTTGTTAAAAAAAAAAAACTTTACAACTGAAACATCTAAGACAGAAGAATATTTACTACACATGTACACAATGCATTTTTTTTTTTTTGCAAACAACCCAAAGTTGCACAGCCTCTTGATGTGCCATGCCATGAATTAAGCTGTCATTACTATAATGAATGTTTAAGTTCAGCTGTACAATCATAAATTACTATACAATCCTCCATAACCCTGTTGGTCACCAATATCGGATCCAACACATTTAATTCATTTACAGAAATGTTAAGTGGTTATTCACATTCCTCATGTAATTGGACTCATGATAGCACATTCACCAATATATTTGGAAGCGTATAAATAAAGGTAGCTGGATAGAAACCAGAAATAAATCAGCTCCATCTGCTGGCCATGCTACCAACTATAGTGCTTATGGCCAACTCATGGAATGATAGCTACACATGTTTTTTAAGATCAAATGGAAAAAAAAGCCAACAGTTATCTCAGAGTGAACCTGCATTGATGTAGCCTACTGGAGACCAAAGGGAGGAAATGTAAAAAGATCAGGTAAAGGAAATAAAAAAAAAAGGGGGAAACAGTTTTGAGGCAGTGCAAAAATGTGAAGGGATGAGGGAGTGGGGAAAAGGAACAACAATCAATGTTGTTTTTGAACAGATCAGGGAGTATATTACATTTCATATAATATCTTCACCTAATGAACACTGAGGAGTTTTGGTTTGTGCCTCTGCTCCTGTCACTCTAGTGCTCACACAACCCGGTCAAGAGCTGAATGTCTCTTCAGTTTCTGTCCCATCTTATGACGGAAGAGCCAGGAATCCTGTCACAGACCTAAATAAACAAAGAAATTAATGACACTTGTCTAGGCACAACAACTAATAAAACTGATAATACGTCTAAAAACGGACTAACTCCATGTTGCTTTTCAGCTGATGGACAGTACGCTTGTCCAGGTAACGACAGAAGAGAGTGAGCAGGTTGGAGGGCAGGAGGAGCGGCTCCACCAGCGCACACTGGGACAGCTGTCCTGCCACCTGGAATATAGTGTCCGTCCTGGAAAAGAAAACCGCAGCTTACTGACAACTTCAACATCCCCAAAGGACGTTACCTTTATAATTGATGTAGTTCTTTATGAAACATTAGGTTCAAGATTCCCACCAGGCCTCGAAGTCACCGATGCTGGGCTCCAGAGGGACACCTGAAGACAACAACCTCTCTCCTTGGGACAAGAGGGCATAGAGTAAAGACAGCCCAAACTATTAAAAAAAAAGAAAAAAGGAGAGAAGATTTACAGCAGCTACACAGAGGCAGACTATCGCTACAAGAGACCTGACCCCACATTTTCATCCCATGTGGATCAGTACTAAATTATACTTCTACATGCCACTACTCAGCAAAATTTCAAGCCTGCCGAGTGACGGGTTCAGGAAAAAAATGAGTGGATTAAAGCAAAGCAGCAACAGGAAGCACTGACCTTGTTCTGACATGCTAGCGAGAGGCACTCGTATGTCGTAAGAGACTCGGACGTTGTCATATCTTTGAGCACCTCAATGAGCTGACTGAACGTCAGGCTTCCGATCACAGTTCGAAGAGGTGGGTAGAGCACTGGAAGGGACTTAAAAAAAATAAAAAATAAAAATTTAGCATGACGGTAACGACAATTGTGACAATCATGACACGAAAGATGCTTTTAATTTCCTTTTACTGCCACTCAGCCACACCTGGAGTTTACCAGTACAGATAAGAAAAAACAAAAACAAAAAAAAGAATGATTTACAATTAAATCATTACTGTGTCCCTACCTCATCTGTGTCCCTGTTCATGAGCGTCGGCAGGTTGGAGGTCACCACATGCAGGATATTCAGAGCAGAATCATGGTCCAGGAATAGCAGAAGGCGGGCTAGTAGCTTCTTGCCCTTTGAGACCAGCAGAAACGGGAGAAACTCCCCCCCTGAATCTCTGCAGTACAATAAGTGAGAAAATTTGCTGCTCAGTTCCAATATCTGAACAATTATGTCCACAGTAATTATGATCTATTAGTCTAGTAGTAGTCTACTAGTAACCTTTTTATAATAATACATGTCATTTCTTGCCAATAATGATCTCATCTTAGAGATTCCTGCGGCGAGACTCACAGGGGGTCGTGGTGTTTCAGCTGGGAGTAGATATGCTCCACCTTCCTCCGAGTCTTCTCCCTGAGCCTCGACTCTGCTTCTCCCACAGCTGTAGCCTTCATCCTCTCTGCCTCCTCTACCTCCAGCAGAACTATGAACAACTGCAGGACAGAAAGGTCGTCACTGACTGTAAAGAATAGAGGAAGGAGGTGACGAAAGAAACTCCCTGAATCAAGCAAGAAAGTAAATGTACCTGTTCAGTTTTACTGAGGACCTCTAATCGCTGTTGTCTGGTGTCTTTTTGCTCCTGTTATGTAAATACACCAGTTTGATTATCAGGGAATGCAAAGCAATACATTTCTAAATTTCAAGAAGTTGTCTAAAAAACAACAAACAAAGGCACCTCAAGCGGACCCTGGGCTTGAACGGCATGGACTGCACTGATTGCACGTCGAGGAGAGTAACATGTAGACACAGCAACTTGACCCAGGGAGCCTTCAATGTGCACCACTGGGAAAAACAGATTCTAAACTGTATAAAAACTGCAAGAAATGAGAAATAGTATCAACATGGAAAGGTTGATAAGAAAGAAACCTGGTGTGTAAGAGTCTGTTTTTGTGATGTAAGGTGTGGTGAGTTTGGGTGGCTCCCTCTTGCTCCTGATGCCCAGCTCCTCCTCAGCCAGCTTAGCTTCTATTCGCCGATAGTACTCCTACCGCGTAATGAGAGAAGAACACAAAAAGAAAAGATAGATGTGCTATCAAGCTTCAAATAATAAGATAAGACAATATCAAAAGAAGAAATGTCAATTATTTGTCAGGAAAGTCAGTGAGCAAAGATAGGAAAGAAGCCAAGCTACCTGGTAATAGTAGTCTTCAAGGTATGGATTCTCACTTTGCAGCTGAATCATCTGTAACCTGGTAATCCATTCCTTCTCTTTGGCTGTCATGAGATTACAGTAAGGATCCCAGCACTGTGGCTTTCTACAAACAGGTCATGTTGATTAAATAAAGCTATATTATATATCACATTTTGATACTAAATATGGAAAAGAAATTGTGCAGAAAAATGTAGTACTAACCTCTGTGATGTATGTTTTTTTTGACTGAGTAGTCGTTTGTGTTGGGGGTGGAGCTGGGTGACGGGACCAGGATACCTGTGAGTTGAAGACAGAAAAACAGAGGCGGACTTCTGATTCAAAAGCACCGTAGATGTATGTGAGCCTGATCTGCCCAAATTTCCGTACCATTCCGTTTCCGTTGGTCCTGATCAGTTTTTGAAAATTGTTGAATCATACAGGCCTACATAAGGACAAGGTGCTTTTTAAGCTTGGGATGGTGAGAAAATAATGAAAACCAATGCGACAAATTCAACTGCAATTCAATTTTTTCTTCACACTTGTAGCTTGAGGAGTTTCATTGTAGGTCAAAACTGTGAAACTAATGTCATGATGCTTGATATACAATACAATACATTGTATAATCGGTTTTACATCACAAAATGTGAAAAAAAAAAGATTCAAACCAGCTTGGGTTTACTACTTGCAATTATTTCACATCTGGCATAAAGATGCAACTTTCTCGTTCTAAACTTATGATTTTACAACTGTTAATTACACAACTTTACAAAATCATTTGAATGTATGGCACAGCTTAATATACACATATGCTGTACAGCTGTGTCATTTATCTCCAAATGGTAGAATCTGCTGTTAATCCTATTTTACACTGAAAACATGATTTACTTCCAAGATTTGTTTGAAATTTATGAAAATGTGAGGTCATTTAGAGGGCTATTGATGGACAATAAGGAAGAACAATCCCACAGGTGAAAATAGAAAGTGGACAAAATCCAAGTGACTCAGACTACGAAGTCATGACTATACTCTTCAAGCTTGGGCGACAAATTAATTTCTGACAGACACTCTGTGCGATCGCAGACCTGAAGTGCTGCACTGGATTGGATGAGGGGCTGTAGAAAGGGGACGGTCTTGGTGAGTTGGCGCCAAAGCGAAGTTGCATCATCTTGGGGTTCAGAGACTGAGGAGTGGAGGGGCAAGGACGGTTCAAAGGAAATGGGAAGCCCCCTGTCTGATTGAACACAAAATAGTACCATTAGTCAAGGGAAAAAAGTCACAAGTATTTAACCAGACCTTATTGTTAGAATACATTTGGTATTTGCATAAAAAAACGGCAGCATCTAAACAGGTCAGACTTAGGATGGAAAAAACCTGATTGTAATGCTGCCGTGGTGTTAAAGGTTGACGTGAGAGGATGGGCGATCCTGGTACCATGGATGTATGCATCTGAAAGAAATGGTAAATTATATTCAGTGGGGACAACGACAGACCAATCCAGACTCTTATACAATAGCAATTTGAGATAAAAATGGTAAAATAATCAACTCTTTACAGTGTGTACCTGGGAGGGGACTCTTGGGGCGAATACTCTTTTGTTGTAGGGCATTCGGGGGGCCCCTCTCCTGCCCCTGAAGGAGGAGACAGGATATGGGAAGTCCAGGAAGTTGGTGGTTGTGTGGTGACCTCTGCCCCCATGACCATCAATCACACACACTATAGCATTGTCCTAAGAAACAGAATAAGATATGACAACTTGTTGTTCAGATAACAGACATCATGCAGATTACAACAGGCTTGTTTAATGGATTTAACCTGTAGTATTGATCCAGAGATTCTTCTGGTCTTTCTGTAAGATGGTGCCATCCACTGTTAAAAAAGTGAAAGGGAAGCAGAATAAGGATATAAATAACAGATTACAAATAAAATGTCTGCTAAAGTGGACACTCACATCATCATAATTAAAGATGTCCCGGGTCATGGCATTTCCACAGTCCACTATGGCACTGTCAAGGCTCTTAAAAAGAATAAACAAATCATATAAGTCACTAAAATGAAGACAAGCAGCAATGACTCACTTGTGCGGGAAAGAAATAAAACTAAATCTGCCATCACCTTGAGGCTCGGTCTCCCCTCCACTATCCTCATCACAGCTGGGTCTTCGAACATCTGTTCCCTCCTCAGCCCTCCCCTCTGTCCCCTACCTCTGCCGCACTGCCCTGGGGGGAAACGGGATACATACTGGGGCCTCTGCCTAGGAGGGGAGGAGGTGCAGCGAGAAGGTGGTGGGGCAGCAGGTTTGGAGACCACTGGTGGTGGAGGTGACGGTGGTGGTGGGGGTTCTCTAAACTGAAGGAGACCATTCCTTGGCTCCCCTGTGGTCCCACCTGCATCTAAATCTAGGTGAAAATGTAGGGAAAGGGGGGGGGGGTTGCATTTTTAGTTATAAGTGACTTTTATTCACTGAGTTACACAAATACATACCCATTCCAAAAGTTTCATCATTGTAGAAGTCTATCTCTTCATCCTCCTCAGCCATGGCCTGCAGTCCACAGTCCATATCAGCCATGTCCTCTCCATCACTCCACTGCTCTCCATTCTCAGGCCACTGAGGCTGGGAGACATTTTCAGTCTCCTGAGTGGATTAAGACATTAATTGAAAATCAATAAGTATTCAAAAACTAGCTACATAACTCAAATAATGCCATGACTGAAAATAAGGCGAGTGGCACTACGCAGATCATAGAAACCTTAACATACACCAGATTTAAATGTAATAGTATTCCATACTCCATCCATTTATGCATGCATGCATGCATATATATATGTACACACACACATTCTAAATATAGAATTATATATAGAATTTAAGATGTTTGCTGCTGCTGCCTTAAATCTTCCCAGCAATGACTGGATGTTGATTTCAACGTGTTTTTGTTTTTTATAACATAAATCGCTGAAAATCGAACAATACACTCATGCAACAAAACTCTTATGCAATTATGAGGCTGCACGCGCATGGTGTTCACAACAAAGATGTTGCTGCGGCTCGTTCATCCTAACAAGACTCACAATAAAAAGTTACAAATTAATGTTGCTGACTTACTTGTCCTTGTTCTGGATCACTCATTGTGTACTTTGGTGATTTATTACCCTTGAGGTCGGCGGGTCGCGCTGACTCTCCTCATTAGGTTACCTTTCTCTAGTCAGACACCGCAGGAGGCTCATTAGCTAGTTAAATGAACTCACCTGTGAGCTAAAGGGGCGTGGAAAGTTCACCCTGCACGGCAGCTCACATATGACAGCTGAGAAGTTCATTTACAAAATATAAAAGGTATCTCCGGTTGTGTTAATTTTCCGGCTTTTTTTTCTCCAACCCCAGATAATATCAAAATATCCAAAATATCATCATAGTAGGTTAATAATAATAATAATAATAATAATAATAATAATAATGGACTTTAACGACGTCCCTGTGCTACTACTACACATTTCAAAATAGATTTCAGAATTCAAAGGTTTTTACACAGTGAGAAAAGCGAATGCTTTGGTTACTGATAATCATCTTGTTGTTTTTTTTTTTTAATGAATAGAAAAAAATAGGTCCAACAGAGAGCGAGTGGTGACATCTAGTGGTCTAACTGTAAGCACTTTCAAGAAACAAGCACACTTCCAGCTGCTTTCAAGAACACACGTTTTCTTCAGCAAATGTCTGTTTACCGTTGATTCATTCACCCATACAACAGAAAGAGAAATAGTGTTTTATTTTATTCTTTGGAATTATTTTTAGATAATTGCATAGAGAAATGGTGAAAGAATAATGGAAAATCTTTGACACTAAAACATATATGATAGCTTAGATACATTATATATAATTATAGCAGACAATACACAATATATAAATGCAATAGCAGTGACACTTTTATACTTTTTGCAATGTAAAGCAAATATATTAAAGGGGATTTCCTTGCACCACAGTACAAGTCCTACATTGAAGCAATACGTTTGCTTTCCGTATACATTTCCTTTTTACCTTTTTGCAAAAGAATTCAGTGACAACATTCAATCAGTATTCAATTTGAATCAATACAGTACGTAAAGTTTTTTTTACATACATCAACACAAAATCATTTGGCAATTTTACAAACCTTCAACATCAGTTTCATTAATTTTGTCTCCAACCGAGTTCGATTTGTTACTGCCAGTCTAAGTGCAGTCCGCTTTTTTTTCTCCATGTCAATTAAACGCAATTAAATTGGGCTGTCTAGCTTTACTTCTCCCCCTCCTTTTCTTGTCTTCAAACCTAAAGAGAGACCAGCTCCACCCTCACTCTCCCTCCCACAGCAAAACAGGCTGATTGAAAACTCTGAGTCATACAGCTTGACATGGTGACACAGGGAGGAATACATATGGCTCAACGTCCAGGCGGGTCCTCAACCAAACAGTTTGATGAAGCAGGGGTGGCAGTACGGTTTGTTCTCCTGCTCCTTGAAGCATCCTTTGCTCAGGGGCTTGAGACAGAAGTGGCACACAAGGTGGTGGGGGTGGAATTTGGCACCCATGGCGGTGACGCAGCGGCCCAAGATGGGCTGCTGGCAGGCCTGGCACACGCTGCCACGTGACTGGTGGTAGTGGGCCTCGCACAGCGGCTGACCCTCGTGCTCAAAGAAACTGCCGTTGACAAAGGGGCTGTAGCACTCCTGCATGGAGACACAGAGAGAATCAGTCACGGTGGTGGCGGTGGTGAATTTTGGATTAATTGCTTTGGTATTACTGTACATTATCATCTCAGATTATTACTACAGCATTCTAAACATGTGGTGTATAGTGCTTGAAGTCTTGAAGCAAAAGTGATGATTCATTTTCTCTGATCATTTTCAAAGTCGAGGGAGCCTGAGCTTATCCCAAGGTACTCTGGGTAGGAGGCAGGGACACAGCCTGAGCAGCTTGCCAGTCCATTATAGGGCTAACACAAATGGACAGTCACACTCACATCAACACCTATGGTCACTTTAAAGTCGATAATCCACCTGATTTGTATGTCTTTGAAATGTGAGAGGACAAGCGGAGCACCCAAAGAAAACCCACAAAAACAAGCAAACTGCAAAGCGCCTGTACCCTCTTGCGCTGAGGCAACAGCGCTGACCATTGAGCAAATGTTTGGATAGTGTTAGAGATATTATCGCGGATGCAGCTCACAAACCCACAGACAAACACTCACCCTGCATACGAAGCACTGCGGGTGCCAGAGGGAGTTGAGAGCTGAGATGTAGTTTTCCAGAATCGGCTGGCTGCACCCTTGACAGCGGGAGGCAAATAGAGTCAAGAAGCACTGCTGGCAGTACTGCTGGCCCTCACGGTCATGGAAACCTAAAAGGAGGCACAGTCACAGTTTGACACAGTTTCTAGGCTCCTTTGAGCAAAGTCAACTGGACTAGATGATGTCAACCCATAAATCCTCTGTCTGTCTGCACCTGCTCTATTAGATGGCTCAGGTCTGCAGAAACAAAAATGTGTTCTGTTTATGTGTTGCATCCATTAGGGTTCTATTGATATGCCAGAAAATAGAGGATTTAGTGTTTATTCTTGGCAGTGGGTAAAAGGCTTTGAAACAGAATTTAGACCATGGGATATTAAAACCCAAATTATTAAAAATCCTAAAGGTGGATTACAACTCCATGTATGGAAGGGGAGACCGTGGGATTTATTACTACCATTACATGAAGAATTAATTTACAAAAACATTTTGAATCAAACCTCAAAAGGAAATAAAATTTTTATTACAGGTTCTCCAGATTGTTTCTATGTATCTGTGGCCAGGGAGGACTGTCCATCATATCAGAGCTAAATGTCAATGACTGGCCAATGTCCAATGTTTAATGTGGATTTTATTGCTTATTAAATGGCTGGCGCAGAAAGCTCTTCCAGTCTGACCTCGGCTGCTTTGATTATAATAATTCAAGGGAAGAACTTAAAAATTGTCCTGTAGACAGTCATCAGAAGGTATAAGAAGTGGATGGTGGCCTTTCACAATGACAAATATAATGTAAGTACACCATTAATATGTGTAAACTTGAAGTCCACAGCAATGATTTCCTAAGAGACAATTACATATGGGGCCTCAGTGCTTCTTCCATCACTGTATGGCTTGTTGTCTGTGATAACATTTACCCATTTATTAAGTGCTCCATATATCTGCCTGAGACCCACTTAAGCCTATCTCCTCCTCTTGGATGTCTCTCTGTGTTTGGAAACAGTTTTGGTTCAATACCAAGAAAATACACTTTTAATATTCCTGTAAGAAATATTTGCCACACACGGGTCTATTTTGCTAACACTTAATTCTTAATAAGGCCAAAATGTGGCAGTATGGATTCCACTAAGAGATTTAAGTCATGTTCCCTGCTGTCCAGTTCTGTTTATGGGGAGCAGAATAATGAAGAAATCACAACGACGATTAATCTAAGTGGATCTTTGAGAGCGATTAGTGCAATTTCTGTGGCACAAGAGATAGCATTTTAGCGTTTTATTGCTTGCTCAGTTGTGACAGTTGAAAGAAGCCTTCAGTTCGAGTACAAATCAAATTGTTTGCCATCTGGACACTAATCTACCATTTATCCTTAGAAAGCATATTAATCTTACACATATTAGGTCTCATAAACTGAACCACAGTTTTCTGTGGTCTCTGCTGGTCTCATGACCAGCAGATCCCAAAAAGGAACAGAAGACGACACATTAATGTAGGTTATTCTATTCTTTTTAAAATCTGAATTAATATACTGCTTTATTAATACACTTGACCTTTCCTCTTCACTGTATAACTAATTACTGGCTGAAATTATGATTCCTACCAAAGCTCTTTGCTGGGAGGGTCAAGTGATTTTGGCGGCTACATTCACCACTGCAGTTTTTTTTGTGTGTGTGTGTGTGTGGGTGTGTGTGTGTGTGTTGGAGCACCTGACACAGGATGTGTGCTGCCTATTACCTTCCTCTCCAAATGCTCGGCTGCACTTGACGCAACAGAAACACTCCGGGTGCCAGTTCTTGTCCAGAGCGGTGACCATTTTCTGAACGATGTGAAGGGGAAAAAAAAACAAAAGATTTATGGCTGAAGGCGGGCTGGGGTGTTTGATAGTGGTAGTCAAAATACACATACACACACACACACACACACACACACACACACACATGCAGGGCTCTCACATTGAGTATGGGCTTGTTGCAGTGTGCACAGTGTGGGGAGAAGAGGGTAAAGTAGTCAGACTCGCAGTATGGCCGTCCGTCCTTCTCAAAGAAGTTGCGGCTGCCCAGCTCTGTCTCACACTCCGTACACACAAAGTGCTCTGGGTGCCAAACCTTCCCCAGAGCCGTCACCACCTGGACGGGAAAAACAGCTGAAGGTCAGTTAGCTGGCTCATGCACGAAGAGCTTCCTCCCATGTGGGATATCCTGCATCTGAAAGCTGGTACACTTCCTCTCGTAAATTTATTGCTAACACGAAGGTGAAACTCATTAAACCTACACTAGGAAACTGCAAGCTCCTGATGGCAGTGAGGGAATACAGATGAAAAACTTTGAACTCCAATATTCAGAAATTATAGTTTGACGTCAGTGAACTGCAGATAACGTGCTTATGTTTACCAACCAACTCTGTGGGGGAAATAATTTTCCGACAGTGTCCACATGCAACACTAGAATATCTTTTGGGTAAATAGGGCAAATCTACAGAGTCTTTTCTGATCCAGCCCCACTTTGTGATTTAGGCTAACAAAATGGGTGCATTTGTTACATGAACATCTTGCATGGTACAGCTTTAAGGAACAGTTTTGAAGCTCTGAACTTGTAAAATGGAGACATTTTTTAAATGTAATCACCTGTATTTCTGTGAAACTGCTCAAAAAATATCAGGCTGCTTTTTTCTATTTGAAAATGCTTATATATTGATTTGGAATGAAATTCTTCAAGCAGTGAATAGTTCAAAGAAAAGTGCTCTAAAGTGAATTGAATACATACAGTAGAACATTCAGTTTATATAATATGCCTCTGAGGATGTGAAGGTTAAACTGCAATTTCACCAATAGTTGCTTATATAAAGGCACAAATAATGAATACAACAATTACACCCTGCAAGAAAGCTATATCCAACCTGTCACATCATTTAAACATTACTTATACTCCATATGACCAATGTTTTTCTTATCAATATTAACAGAGGAGGGTTTTTCTACTAGTGAGTGGACAGTAGTTTGTGTTGCTCATTATATGTGTACACTCATTTTGAAACAGAGGTCTAACTCACCTGTCCTACTACTGGCTTCTGACAGGCTGAACAGTTGCCCTTGGAGGACGTTTGAACTCCTTGTCTGCTCAGGTCTGATTGGAGGAGCCCCAGCATGCTGTCCAATGAGCCGCCAGATGACGCTTGCGGGGGTGCGGCCGGCTGCTGCGGCGCCGAGACCACTGGAGTGACAGGTGCAGCTGGCTGGGAGAGGAGAGGGCAAAGACGATATGTGACACATCTGTCTTTGGGATTCAAACTCACCCAGAGCCTATCGTCGTTCCCAAATGAACTGTTCTGGAAAGCAGAGGCGGCGCTGCCTTTCACTTCCAGATATGAGGGAGTGTGTGTGGAGCGCAGTGATCAAATGTGTGGAGAGAGAAAGAGGAGAAAGAAAGGAAGAGGAAGAAGAGAGTGAGAACACATTTAATGGATAATGAGACATAGTGAAAGCTTTTAGATAGCATACCAAATGTAGATCTACGACTCTGAATTAAAGCTATCTGAGGCTATTTTTTGCTGTTGGAACATCTTTCTTCACCAAAACTAATTTTCATCCTCAGGCTATATCTGGTGACTTATTTATTCCATCATGCATGCACTGTGGCCAATGAATAAAGCGAATCTCTTCATGAATCTGGCATGTAAGGCCTGCTAAAGCCTACAAACCTGGGAATAAATGGGGAGTTGTGGATAAGAACTTAAAAAAAAAAAAAAAAAATCAGTGAGGTCAGCTTAGCAGTCAACAGGTTTTGGTACAATGCGTCACGTCCATGCAGTTGTGTGGACTCTTACTGTGCTCTGGACCCTGAAGTCTGACAGAGAGGCCATGAGTTTGTCCAGCTCCAGTGTGGCTGAAGTTGCTGAGGGCTTTCCTGAGCTAGAGCACAAGAGACAATTCTTGTTTTGTCAGTTCAAACACAAAATACCCAATTTCCCCACAGGAATCATTAAAGTTTCAGCTGATCTAATCAAATCTAAAAATTTGCCCCAGATGGAGATTGACCAGTTAAGCAAGCTCTAGACATTATTAATTATATGTACGTTTATGGCTGTTAATGCATGCATGGAATGCACACTGCAAAAAAAAAAAAAAAAATCAATCTTAACAGATCAGCCCACTAGTATCAAGAAAATGACACTTGATTCAAGAAAATTCTGGAGACAAGACGATTAGCACTGGAAACAAGTGGGATAATCTCATCCCACTGGCAGATTTTTTCACTCGTTCAGACAAAAACAAGATTTTAAGACTAAATATGCGACTAAATGACTTGGATTTTGGACGCTAGACTTGGATGTAACATTGCTGTTTTTTGCAGTGCAAAGCCAGGTAGCACTGAAAATCTAATTCCTGCACAAAATTGACTTCTGTTTAAAATACCAATTATAGTGTATTTTTTAAAAGAGCAGTATGTGGCACTAACAGTAATGCTATGTGTAGATTCCTGTGTAACTAAATTATTTATAAAGTAAATACCTGGAGGAGGGACTTGTGGCCTTATCCTTGATCTTGTCCTTCTCATCCTTTTTAGTAGAAGGGAACTGGGCCAGGATCTCATCTGACAACAACAAAAAAATGGTTTTAAGAAAAGATCCACCTCACAGTTAGACACACATACAAACATGCACACACACACACACACCAACCTGTGATGTTGAACTGGGTGGCGTTCAGCTCCTGTAGCAGGTGATCCAGTTCACTCAGACCTCCTCCCAACAGCGAGGAGGAGGAGAAGGCTGGAGGAGGGTCTGCTGTGCGCGGAGAGCGTGGCTTACACACTGTGCTGTAGGACACACAGACGGACAGACAGACAGTCAGACAGACAGACAGACAGGGCAGGGAGGCAGCGAGGAGCCTATTAATGTGTGGCAGGGTGGCCTAGTGGCAGGATCCAAAATTAACACAACACAGTCCTGCTTCTTTCAGTTAAGCATTATATCAAAAATCAAGGCGTTTTCCCCCTCAGCTGACTTGAAGATGGTCATTTGTTTTTTTATACTATCTCATGTTTGTACAGCAGCCTGGATTTTGTGTGAATGAATGCACCGTATCATCATTTTAACATCTTTACACTGGTTGTCAGTCAGTTTTAGAATTGATTTCAGGATTTTACTGATTTCATTTGAAAGCTTGTCAAGGTTTGGCCAATACTGCAAACCTTTCAGCCCCTTATGAGCCACAGCGCAACCTGAGACCCTCAGGCAGAGCTTTGCTGACAGGTCTTTGGTCTTGACTCAACACCAGAGCCGACCAAGTATTTGTCATCACAGGCCCTAGATTGTGAACTACATGCCAGAGGAACTCAGGTCAGCCAAATCAGTATCTTAGTCACAGTCTGGGCCAGAGGTCCAGTATGGAGGTTGGTGAACTCTCAAATTGGCATGAAATGGGTCCTGATGACTTATCTAATGGATTATCTCCTTTAACCCTTTACCTCTTATATCCAAAGCACTTTAAATTTCATCATATTTGTCATATTTTAGATTTGTCTGAAACTGTCCCAACTTTCTCATTTAGACAAAAAACTAAATTATGTAAGGAAGGCTGTCCACTCTTATTAAAAAACATTCGCAACTAATTTCAGTCTGACAGCAACCCTCAAACCAACATTTTGATTGGTTTCCTTTTCGTCTTTCATTGCCTCCAATCCTGAATAAAGATCACTAGTAACCATGTAATTCTATGACAAAAGTGGAAAAATTCTACAGTATGTCTTGGTCTGAATATAATGTCAGCTAAAGCCATTCAGATTTCCATCCAAATAGACACAGAGGTTTTGACCTTTTCTCTCTTATATAAAACAGTATACTATTCTGTGTTCATGTAGGAAGACATTAAACGGTTTATCTGAGAAGAAATATAGACCTGATTACACCCCAGACGGCATGTAAAAGGTGTTACACATCAGGGAAGGAGTTACCTGTACAGCTTGTCTGGGTTGGAGCTCTGAGAGCCATTGGACTTCATTGCAGCAGAAACAGTCTGAGAGACAAAACAGAAGATGCACAATCAACATTTTCAGCGAGGAAGCGGTTTCAACAGGAGAATACATCCCAGCAAAAAGATGACCTTGGACAGTTCATTCTTAATCTGAGAATAATTCCTAAGAGTTTTCCAAAGGCAAAAACGCTAAAACCTAAGATCATGTTGATAAATATATCAAAATACTGTGAATGACAGTGAATAAACAAACATATAAGCAATTTAGTTTACATTAACAGAACTAAACGTGAAATATGGTGATAATTTGAAGGCAAAATTTCAACATTCAGCGAGTCAGGCTCCATTTCATGTCAGTGGAACAGCTCCAGGTTTTGTCAGTTGATGATCAGTTTACAATCTTGGTTTTGTTGTTTATGGTTTGAGGAAGGAGCTTAGAAAGCCTGGGATGTCTCAGATCAAAGTGATACCATGTCAGTCCTGCTGCAGTAAATCTTCACTTCCAAATCCTCCACAGAACAGATAAGGTTTATGGAGGATAATCACCTCCCAGGTATTAGACAGGAAAAACGAGACCCTACTGGTTAAAATTAATGAGATTTTATTTTATTTATTTATTTATTTTTTTACTGCACATTATCCCTGTTTTGCCGTGTAACAGGCACTGATTTTACTATTATTGTTATTTGCCGCTTGGGGAAAATAAAGATCTATTCAATTCTGTTCATGTGGAACCGTCATTGCAGATCTGCTGCTGTAAATGCAGCAATCAGATAGAGAGCATCAAGCCAGAACTGGCCTGAATCAAATATTAGCAAAAGTTAATACCTGATCCACTGACATAAACTGTTACTTTATACATTCAAATACACTTCTAAAGCTTATTTGAATGTACACATCATCCCAGTTTAAAAACAGGGATTGGAAACTGTGCTACGACATGCTGCTGTTGCTGCTACTCTCTATGTGCATTGCATTTGGTGAGTTTACCAATGTAAAAACAGAATTACACCCTAATACAAGAAGACAGCAACAGAAATACAATGTAATTCATCAGTCTCTGTTTTGGAAACAGAGTTAATGTGTTTTAATTAATTAATTAATTTTTCCTTTATGCTAACAAATTAAGATGCAAAATTGTCATTTTGTAAGCTCTGCTTCTTCTTATTCAGTGGGAGTGTTTGTTCACCTGCTTGAATACTGTTTTCCGATAAGATATGGATGATCCCCAGTCGAGTGCACCCACATAACTGCCCTTACTAAGAGCCAAAATGGAGTCTGAATTGGATCAGTACAAGCCATTGGCAGACAATCAAAGCAATTGGCAGATAGTCAGTACTGACAGCGGCACAGTTGTTATTAATGTGCCCCTGGCTGCCTGCCCCTCTACCTGCTGGGGGGTGTAGGCTGGTGGCGGC